>VUQI01002596.1:0-12636 GCA_015106735.1 Paratilapia polleni | reverse complement strand
AACAAAAAAAAAAAAAAAAAAAAAAAAACGAGACAGTTGTTGGGGGGCTTTTAAATGCTCGACATAATTTGCATATATTAATCTCCTCTTTTCAGCCTTATCAAGTATTCCACTGTATTTGAAGTTAAAATAGTCGTGACAGGCAGGGGTACGCTTCGTTTTTCCATGGATTTATTACTTGTATAATTCTGGATCTTTAATAAGCCAATATGACTGATCCTCTGAGTTCTGTGGAATTTGGTTAATTGTTCCAGATGGTGCTCACTGATTATGCAAAATTACTTTCTTTCTCCTTTTTTCCCCCCAACTACACTATTTCTTGATTGACTAACATGGAGAAAAAAGATTATTTTTGGCGCAGCACTTTCATTAAGAGGGTTCTCATCAGGTTTCAAACAAAAGTTCCATCTTATCTCCCTGTGTAGTTCTGGGCGAGGCTGTGCAGAGGGAGGAGATCAGCCGGCTCTTATCTCAAACCATGATGGATCTCAACTGCTTCTGCACCGCTGGGGTTATATTTTAGAATAACACAATTCTTTAGGCTGAGGGATTAAAAAACACGACCTCTGGATAGTGACACAAAAGTTATTATTAGTGTACAGCGTTCTCTTCTTTCTCCTTTCTCCCCTCTTTCTCTCTCAGAGATTGATGAAATTACTAAGCAGCTGGGTTTGTCCTCCACTTGCAGCTCGGGCTCCATCCACAACTCACTAACATTCTGTTTTGCATCAGCTAAACTGAGCTGAATGAATCATTTATGGAAGTGTTATGGGGGAGGTATGGGCAGATTTACTGCCGAGCTTTTACTTTAGATGGAATGGGATTTCTATGAAACCGATCTTGATGTCTGAAGTAATGCCAAAGCTTGCATCAAGACATGAAAGGAACGCTCTTAAAACCTACGTTTTGCTTCTTAATTCCCCTGGTCAGCAAAAGGCAAAACAGAGAGAGAGCCAGAGAGACAGAGGGAAAGACTGAAGTTCATAGGGAGAATAGCATTTACATCTAATGCCTATACATACACATTCTAAAACTACTTTTAGCAACTCATGATATAAAGTAGCGCTTAATTTCATCATAATAAATGTGTGTCTTATAGATTAGTGTTAAAATTTGCTTAGTTTCTGTGCTGTGCATTTTGCATATCTGCATATTGACATAGCAGCATAGGCTTAACATTTTTGGGTGGATGCTGCACAACTAAAGTAAAACATTGGCACAAAATGCTATGGTGCAAATTCGATGCTAAAGGCAGATATAAAATAATAGCAATAAATAAGCATTAAAAGAGAAAAGGTTAGTTACTGTGTTATAAAGAATATGTATGTAAATCTCTGTGGTGTAATTTTCTCTAGGTTATGTTCTCTTCACATCTCAAGCTTTGTTTCCTTTTTAGAATATAATTTTTATGTATATCTTAAGCATATGATATATTATCTACAGTTTTTTGTATTATTCCAGAAAGTATCAGTGTCTATTTCCCCCCCAAAAAAATACATTTTAACAGTGTAGCCACAACAAACATATCCAGTTGTGGCTAAAGTCAACTGTTTTGGAGTACAGTGTACATCTCAGTGTCAAAAAGCACATCTGGATTAACAGCTTTCACACCATTCAGTGACCTTTATTCAGCTAGACTATCCAGGTTTGGTAGCCAAACATGATTGATCCCAGTGTGATGTTGCCATTAAGTATTTGAGGATCAATCCTGTATAAATCCTAATGGAATTTTTGACTGGAGCCTTGAGGCCCTTGGGCATTTTTTGGACCTTTATTACAGTCAAATAAGAGACTTTAAATGGCTTTGCATTTGCAGGCCAGACTGGACTCTGGAGTCTCATCCCTCATTGCTTTCTATCCATCCCTGAGATAGAAGCAGTGCTCCATTAGTTTCAGTGTCCAGACGTGGACAGCCTCAATGGATGGGCCTGTCACGGCTCTCTCATTTGCCCCATGTACAGCAGGGTTTGTTATCACACATCTAATTAGAACTTGATAAAAAATATTTCACAAAAATCCAGTCATTAAATATAGTTTAAGGAGATTTATGGTCAAATATGCCTTAAAGATCTTTTAATGGCTCTGCTGACTTGTTAAGTTTGTAATTAATGATCTTCTAATACATACTGTGGTGTGATTTAGAAAGCACAATGAGATTCTGGGAATGAAGTCGTTTTGGAAAAGGGCATCTGGGGTTCCCAGAAGCTATATTAAATGGCTCTGCTCAGACTGGTTTGCTTAAAACCATGAAGTCTGCTGTGAAAAAGTTCAAACACATCCTTGCATTTACATAGATGAGGCCGTTTTTATGTTAGGGTGCAGGGAATAATGCATTATTATGAAGTTGGTGCCTTTTCATTTTATAATATTCTATCAGTGTGTACAAAAAAGTCCTAGGCTTGTCTGTAACAACACTTTTATTTAGGTATTGAAAAAATCTCTTTTCAAAGTCCACTCATCCACACACTATAAAAGTAATAAGCAAGTATATATGTATCAGACTGTAAATGCATTAAACTAATAACAGTCTGCTGTTTCATCAGGAGAGTAATGGTGTCCTTATTAGCATAATTAATGACAAATGGCAGTGCAGCATTGGTGGATTGGTTCTAGGGGATGATAAATTGGTGGATGCCCAGGTTAGTGGCTGCCAAGGAGGCCTCTTTGGCTGTCATCCCTCCTGCTTCCGCTCTGGCACAGTTCATTACTCACCGTGTGAGATGCCACTTTACATTGCTTGGTACTGTGAGCATGGAGAACTTAATAATGCCACCCACAACCACATAGGGCCTGCAGCTTTACCCACAGTCCAGAGGGCAAGTAGCTCAGCAAGGGCTAGGGGGTTGTGGGGGAGCAGGGCTACATGGGAATCGTCTGCTGCAGCTGCACTGATCAAAACAGATCACGCGTCAGTCAATACTTCGGGGGAGCTGGGGCCATATGACCAAGTCTGCAGTGCTGGTGAGTGTTTCTTGTTAGGATTTCTGGGGCTCACCACATCCCTCGCATCATTACGGGTTAGTTTGCCCACAGAACCGCTAATTAAGAGGGGATTTGTGTAATTGTGCCTTCTGCTGTGTCCCATCCGGCACATGCAATTTACTGTCAGCCCTCTGCCAGCTTTTACACTTGTCCAGAGAGGCGTACCCCATTTATACACACATTCTGCTGCACATTTACCAACAGCCACAGCTAGGGATCAATGCCAATGCCATGGCAGTGTCTTAAAACACACTGTGCTGCTGATTAAAATCTGATTGTCCATTTAATTTCATGAGAGTTCAGCCCAGCCAGCAAAAAGGGTTCTCCCAGTATTTCTCTAGCACTAAGTGCTTTAAAAGAATGACTAAAACAGGGTTTAAACCAAATGACCAAACAGCCTTGGTGCTTCACGTTAAATAACCTACTCTACATATAGGCTCAGACTTGAGAAGTTATCACACGTGTACACACCCCCTCAGAGCATTCTGTGTTATGCAGTGGTGTTTGTGGCCAAGGCATAGTAAGTGTTGCTGGCTCTGCCCACTTTCTGGAAGACTGATGGACCAGTGCCCGACTGAGGCTGTCTGCTGGCTCCCTACCCACAACCAGATTTCAAGGACTGCTTGTCACAGATGGAAAAGTGAGTGGGTCATTCTACATAAGCGTGCCATTTTGCACCCCTCTGGTAACAAAAAGTAAAATTTTAGCACTGGTGAATTTGAAAATAAACCAGTTTATTCACATTGCATTTGAGTTTGTTGCTTAGTTTGGCAGTATGTCTCATTACTTTTTGGTATTTGTCATGAGAAGCACAACTGCGGCTCTAGTTAGAATTTGACTATAAAGCCAATTTCATATCTTTATTATATTTATATATTCTATATATTAGGAAAGTAAAGGCTTTACTTAATTTAAGGGATTAAACTTCAAATAAAAAATGGTGCGGTTTTGTCCACTTGAATATTTTTCTCTTCACTCCCTCGATGCTTTCCTTCCACTCCCCCTCCACAGTTTCTGAAGTGTTTAGCAGCCCTAGCTATGTAATTTATGTAACTATAAACACACTGGATCCACTGGATCTTATGCATAGCCCTCTTAGCATTCAGAAACCTTTTAAGCTTGTTTACATTTTTGAACATTAGGATGAAATTAAATTAATATTTTAGTATAAACTAACTGACTGACTGTCAGGAGAACTGCAAAAGAAGCTTGCACACACTGCTGTGAGATTGCTGCAGAAATAAACTGCACACAGCCAGCAGAAACAAATAAAAATAGATTATCAGAAACCCTCAACATCATTTCAGCACATGATCTATTTTAATATCAGTGTTTTACACTTTTTAGAATGTTAATTGACTCCCCAGTAAACATTTAAATAATTTAAAAGTTACGTTTCCATTTTTACAAGCGAGATTTTTAATGTATTGCAAAGTTGTTGGTTTTTTTTTTCTTTTTACTCATCTGTCTAGAGGGTTTGAAAAAGTGGGAAAAAAAGATAAAAGAAAAAGAATGGGTTTCATAGAGCCATAGTCATTAAAAGAATCTGAAAATAGCAACTCGCTATCATCTGTTCTCATAGCACGGGTCAGGAGCTCTGACACCTCCAAAATTCCTCCTGTCAGGGTAGGGGGCCATTTGTATTCTCTCTCATTAGGCAATTTGACTAATGACCTGCCGTGGCTGCAGAGCTACTGAGGGACCCAGAGCCTCGCACCCTCTCTCTTGCAGCAGCCTGAACACACACCCTCTATTGGAATGGCACAGATGGCATGCCCGGGCGACAAAATAAACTACAATATGTCTCCGAGATGCTGTCAGGCCTGGGCACTATTTCTCATGTCAGACTCGGGCTAAGGGCTGTGAGTGGGCATAGGGGGTCCTCCTCCAGCTCTCTGTTCATCTACTCACCATTATCTGCAGAGGTGACAGAGAGCAGGGTCTGCAGCTAGAATAGCATTTCCATGGTCTGCATAAAGAATCCAACTCAAATTGAGAGTCACATCGACAGGGGAGGTATTGCGATGTCTAGCCTGGCTACACATGGAGAAAAAGCAGCATCCAATTGTTTGGAATATGAAATACAGCAGGCTCCAGATAAAGCTTTAACCTATTTTCTTACTCATTATGTTTAGATTATTTTGTGGTACAAAACAATAGATAGCTGCTCAATCATGAGTAAAAAGTTGTAAAAGGTGTTCATTTGCACTTTCACATTATTGCCCTGACTCTGACTTTCTCACTTAATTCGAGTGCGAGACAGATTCACCCAGGTAATCATACTAGACAGAGATCAATGCAATTCTGCTGAATTAGTGAAGTGTAAAATAAAAGTTCATCAACATTCCTAAAGTGTGACTCTTGAGTTGTGGTTCAGGTAATATGGGGTATGCTCGATCACCCACGCATATTTTTCCATCAGTCAGTGTCGGAGCACAACTCGGTGTGGTTTATGTGTTTGTGTGTGTGTGTGTGTGTGTGTGTGTGCGTGCGTGTGTGTGTGTGCGCACATGCGTATGTCTGTGGGCATGCCGCCACTTGTGTTGTGCACGGCCATGTCTGTTAGAGCCCTGGAAATGCAATGTATGGCGCTGCTAAAGTCCTGGGTGACAGTGCATCCAACAATGGAAGAGTGAGGGATTAGTGCTCAGCCCAGCGTACGAGGGAGCCCTTCCCGCCCTGAAACAGCCATTCATCTGTGCCCAGGGGCTGGAGATGACAATGCAGCCATTGCTCATCGCACCTGACGGAGCCATTAATAAGGCAATGATCCACACGGGGCCTGTGCTGACTTCGTTCTTTACACTACAATCACTCAATCCACAGGGTCCTCCTTACTTAACACCACCTCTGTGCTCACTGCCATCATCATCATCATCATCATCATCATCTTAGTCACTATGCCAAAATTCCTTCCAGATGTTTTTGTATTGAATTCACTCACATACTCCAAATGCCAAATAACTGCCCAATTCCCCACACTGCAGTACACTCATGAGTTAATGGACTGCAGCCAGGCCATTTGAGCAGCTAGAACATGCTTCATACTGGGATTCCTGGTCAGAAGATTGGATTTACATTATTTTTGCCCTTTGCACCTTTGGATTTCTCCTTAGTACAGCATCCATTCCTTACCACCAAGTCATCTCCCGAGCTTTTCCATTTGTCTCGATGTAAGATAGCCTCTCTAGTATAGATGGGGGAGGAATACAAAGTGGGATCTGGTTTTAAATGTAATCCTTGAGCAATAAAGAAACTCTCTGGCCTTCAGCACTGTCCATTCATCTGTCTGTGCCACGCAGATCCATCAGCAGCTACAATCTCTGCTTCCCGTAGCTGGCTATTGATTCAAATATATTCTCCCTGCCTACTTCTGCCTTGCGTTGGTGCTCCCAGCAACAAAGTCATGAGCTTGTAGTCATGAGCTTAAACAAGCCATCATGCCTACCCAGTTGCAGTCTCTGCTTCAAATAGCCACATATTCAAAACTCCTGCAGGGAGATGCTCGGGGTTAACGTGTCTTTACTCTTAGCACCTGTAAAGCCTTGCTTGTGACATGGCTTGTTTAATGGTAATGTGTGTTGGTTTTGAACCAGTCTGAAATATACCAAATATTGGACTTATCGCCACGAAATTTAATGCAAATGCTCCTGGCGCCCAGAGGAGAAATCCTAATCCTAACTTTGGTGATCCACCAACTTTCCTAACAGCAAACACAGAGGTTGCAATGTAATAGTTTTGATAATTCATTAATTCTTCATCTAGTGTAATTATCAGCTCAAATTTGTCATTTGTTCAGTGCTTATTTATATCATATATCAACTTTAGCATTATGAGTATACTAGCTTGTGACCCCCTGAGGTGTCTCCTCCCAGAATTAAACCAGGAATCTTTCTTGTGTAAAGCAAATGTGTTAACCACTACACCCCAGAGCCACACAATTTAAGATAATTCCACATTAACCTGTTCTTATTGTAATCATGAATACATGACTTTTTTTTTTTTACCTTTATTTAACTAGGAAAGATTTAGATTTGAGATTTAGAATCTCTTTTGCAGGAGTGGCCTGGGCTGGATAGGCAGCATTAACGTAGGATATTTTTTGGTGGGGAGAGAGCTCCTGGAGAAAACCAGCACAGGGAAAACACCGCTGAGTCTAAGTACAGCTTTACAAAGTGGCTATCGTGGTTGGAGAGTCTTGCTACTACTGCACTTTTACTATGGGAGATGATTGGAATCCAAGAAACTGAGCAAGCTTTCCTGCGGTCATGAAGGTGAGGGTCATGCTTTGATTACAAAGATCACATTGTACTACACTTGTGTGGAAAGTGCCAAACCTTGGATCTGTGTAATAACCAGGAAAGGAAAGCAACACACATAAGTGTCAAAGTGAGGGATATTTTAGAATTTCATAATTTTCAGATATTGCTGTGAACAGGAAAGGCCAAAAGGAGTTTCAGCCCCAAACGATGACTCATGAACAGCTTCGGCTTACGTTTATGAGTTCCGTTTCCTTTGCCAACGCCTGATGGACTGTGGGTAAAAGAACACCAGTTGGAAGCTTGGCCTCTTGATATTTGGGGCTCCTGTTGAAGCCAACTGCAGCAAGTTTTGTGCCTCCAGATTTGGGAGTTTTCTAATGAAGCTGAGCAGCTGCAGTTTTCCCTTCAGTCTGGAAACGAGAGGCTTTGTGTCCCTTGTCACCCTGTGTTAATTTGGGCCCTAATGTATTTTATAAACAAAGGGCTGCTCTCTAGCCTGACAGTCGTGACACCTTGATTCCAGTGCAGGATGCATGCAGGACGGGGTTACACCATTAATAATCAACTGGCAGCCATCACACCATTTTAACCACGATCATTATGATAAAGGGCATACACTTAATTACAGGCCTGCTTAATTATAGCTCTGTTGAAGCTCGTTTGTTTGGTCAAATGCTAATTATACCACCACGCTCTTGGCAAGTCCTCATTTCAATCCACTTTTTTTGCCAGCTGAACAGTGTGGCTTATTTTCATGCAAATTTGATATCTGGTGAATGTTTTGTCTCTCTTCTTTCCGCTTTTCTGTGCCTAGTGTGAGTGTGTCTTTGTTTCTGAGGTGAACATCTCTCAGACAAGACGGAATCGGGAATAATCAAGAGTAATTAAACTGGAAGAGGGCTGGGAAAGGGCTGGGTTGGAGGAGAGAGTGGAGGTGCTCAAATACAGCAGAGAATAAAAAAGCCTTTCATCTTCTCTCCATAGACGGAAGGAGGGGAGGTGTCAGGGTGGCTGGGGATGTTGATAGCTTTGCTGTTTTATAATCCCACATTTAGTCTTGCGGAGATACTCGGGATCAAGAATAGGGAGTAATATGTTTATGTATAAAAGTCAAACTTCAACTTTGTTTTTCTCACTTTTTGCAGCTCTGGATGATGTGCCCTTTGTGATCTCTGAGAAGTTTTCTGAAAACCCCAAGGAGGTAAAAAAAAAAAAACCCACAAAAAAAAACAGGTTTTGTGGATCTAGAGACAAAATGCAAAATTATTACTTGTGAAAGTGGTAATGATGGTTAACATCGCCTACAAACTCTCTTCAGGTGAATGCTAGTTCTATCCTTTTCTTCCTTTCTTTGCCTTTCTTTCTTTTCCTCTACTCCAGACTGAGTGATGAATGCGTGCAGTCAGGCAGAGCTGGCTCAATGCAGTCCATTTGGCTGGCTGGCGGTGGTTGTCACTATAGCCCCGTTTGTATTGACACAGAGAGGGAGAGGATTAAAGATTTTAAGCATGCTTACTTAGCCATGAGCCTAACCGCCATGTTTCTTGTGTGTTTTTTTTCCCCTTCTTCTTCTCCCTCCTCCTCTCCCTGCTTTTGATTTCAGATGCAGCAAGTCAATTTAATGGGCATTACGATCAAATCCCTGGCAGACATCGAGGAGGAAGTGAGTAGAGGCTGCAATGCTCGGCTGCCGCTGACGCCGCTGGCCCAGAATGCAAAGCAAACGGTCTTGGGGTTGTAATTAAGTGTCTGAGACAGCGAGGCCCTGTTGGCTCCACTAAGCCCCAATTGAATAAAAGCATGGCCAAGCTAGGCAGCCATTCTTTCTTAAAAGCTTCGTATCCTGTTCCAAAACACTTGACTTTTATTCCCCAGTTCTTCCCTCAAACAGCTCAATCGAGCATCTCACAGCAGTGCTGTACATCTTAAGGAGCCTTTCTGGTCACTTTCTGCATGTTAAACTTTTTAAGTTTCCAGTCAGTTTTGTAGTTAAAAAGTTAAGAGATCATGCAGAGTGAATAGAAAGCACTACAAAGCCCTCCACATTTCTGATGAAACACTGTAGCCTACAGGCATTCGTATGAAGCAGATCATCTGTGTGCAGCTCCTTCTTTAGAGCTCATGTGTTTGTGATGGCAACAGAAAGAGAGCCAGTATGTCTTTGTGTGAGCGTTTGTGCACGTGTGAATGTGTGTGTGCTTTAAAGAGAGTGACAACCCCCCTTCTCTCTCATTAGCACGGTATCTTGGTATCAGAACTGCCAGGAAGTGACAGACCACTGTAAAAGAACAGGTGCTGTTGGGTTTGAGATGTGTTACAGAGCAAACACTCCCTCATCAAACCGGGTGTCTGTTCTGCACTCTGCCTCTGTCTTCTGTCATATACTATCCAAATCACACAGAGTCGCCATCTTGTCATATGGTCATCTGAATGAAGCTCATTGTCAGCACAGGTATTAATGGCATGTACATATATGTGTATTTGAGTGTGTCTTTGTGTGTGTGTGTTTGTGTGTGTGTCCGAGCTGGAGACAGGCTGACTGCTCATCCTATATGTTCTTTTTTTTTTTTTTCCTTCCTTCTTCCTCTCCCCTCTTCTCATCCTTCCTCTCCTCCTCCTCCTCCTTCCTTTCTTCTCCGAGAGTGTGATTAGCAGGAGGACACATGGTGAGCTGAGCTGGGGAAGAGAAGGGAAGGGCATGAGAAATCATTAATTACAGCCGCGCTGGAGCTGATGAAGTAAATGTGAGATAGTGTAACACACAAGATTTAGTGAAGTGGACGACAGCACAAGATTAATGGTGGGGCCAGGCTGATGAGGATGAAGTCACAGCTTAGCTTGATAATTAGTTTCCAAGTGGAAACATCCCTCACCATTGTGTTATTTTTACTTCTCTCCTCTTATTATTATCCCACAATGATATCTGTGGAACAAGGAGGGAAATATACTCTGTGATATTCTCGCAAACAAGCTGAAAAACATCCTGTCTGCAAGTTTTCTTGTTTTTCTGTATCAGTGCTACATTATTAATTTAATGTCCACTATGTTTTCTTTTCTTTACTTGAGGCTACTAAAGAAGCGGCAGTTTATTCATGGTTATATAAAACAAAAAAGGCTCAACACTGAAATTCAGGAAAGGCTGTTTTTAATCTAAAATTGTTCCTCAGTTTCAAGTAAATTTCTTCTTCTCTTGTCCAGAAGAGGTCACTGTCTATGCCTAACAGTAGGGCTCCCCCCCATTCAGAAACTGGAGGCGCTTTCTGCACAGAACCTAATTGCCTCCTTTTTAAATCCCTTAAAATTATAGATTCATGGAAGAGATGTGCTTTCTAGAATTCTACATATGCACATGTAATTGAGGAAAACTGTTGTAATCACAGCCACAGTTGTAGATAAGACCATTTCCTAACAGGCATCACTTAAGCCATGTCTCAGATGATGTTGGTTCCAGCAATTAGGCATTCTTTTCATTTCCCAAATGACTCGCAAAACTTGCGGATATTATAATTGCTTTTAGCCACGCATATCTAATTTGTGTCTTTTTAAGTGTTAATTAGTAAGCGATTTAAAGTGACGTCTTTATGTAGTTTGCTCTGCTGAAAAATGTTGTTGGCGGCTGGCTAATGATTTTCAGAGGAAGTATGTTAGGGTGGAAAGAAGTGTGTATCCACACATGACAAGATTTTCATTAGCACCTATGTATGATTGGTTTTTAGTGCTTGTGTGGAGTTGTGTGTGCGTGTGTGCTTCTCTTCCTGCTTGTGTTTGTGTGCCTGTGTGTTTCCATGTGAATGTATGGCAGGACAGTAGTGTACAGGGGTATGTGAGAGGGAGAGCTCCAAATAGAGGTGGAATTAATGAAGACAACATGTCACATATTTTTGGCAGTGGAGCAGGGACAGGAAATGAAGCTCGGCTCGTCTGGGTGACTGCCGCCCATGTTCTAGTGTGTCACTGTCCTGTCAGCCTGTGTGTAAAACTGGCAGACATTGATACATGCTCTCCCTGATAACACCCCATTCCCCCATCCATCATCCACACTCACACACGTACACGCAGGAATATTTATTTACTGTGCCAGATGTTAGAGACTGAATTTTTGTGTTTTGGGGGGGCAGAATTCTTTCACAAATAACAGGCTTATGATATGTGACAGGTTTTGGGTAACTTGCAGATTCTCCAGAAGTAGATGAAAATGAGGAACGGTGGTGTTTTGAATCTGGAGAGCCCAGTTTCAGCCATTGCGGTGGCTTCCGTCTGAGAAACTTATTTGAGTGATCATACAGCATCACCTAGTGCTGTGTTGCAGTAATACAACTGTCTAACTTGGTGGAGTGAGCACTACTTTTAGTGTAAAACTTTACTGGTCACCGAACAGAAAAGCACTCACAACAAAATCGTGAATGAATGAAATTTGTCTTTTTTTCAAACATGTTATTTAATAAGTTGGGCCAACAAGGGTTTTGTTTTTGATTTTTTTTTTTTTTAATCCACCACCACTGTCACCCCAAATGTAACATCTGTATACCTCACTTTGAGGAGGTCAGTAGTCATTTTTTTCACGATGGGTAGCTTGAAGCCAGAAATCGAGTGGCTCTGAAAACTGACTGACTGAAGGAATTTAATTTCGAAATAACATCTTCACAGAGATGTTCATTAATGTTGATCTGCCACGTTGTCTATATCAAGGCCAAAAACAGTATGGCATTGCTTTTGACATTCAGTGCTTTTACCTCAAGTCTATTTTTTTCTAAATATGACAGTATAGATTTGTGGCACTAAAATTTAAAATGTCTTCTCAGTGAGATGCCAGAAGTTGATCTTTTTGGCAGAACTGAGTTAAATAATGAAGCTTTATAAAATCATTCAACCAAAACCAAAAAAAAAAAAATTACAGTCTGTCCTGTCCTTAATGCCACACAAGTCAAGAATGTTTGAAGCTCTCACGTTATAACTAGCCATGTCCGTGCCATGCCACAAGGGGGCAGTGGTTCTTTGTAGTTTCTTAGTCTTCATTCTTGGCAACTATCTAATTCTTCTTTGATGTTAAATCAGTTTGTTTTTAGTCTATGATTATGAAAATATTTTGTACAAATGTTACTGATTGTCTGTTGCTATTTGATTGAAACATTTGATGAATGCATTTTTTGATATCTTGGTTGCTTAATATAATTGTTGGCAGTGTTTTTATTCTGTTTATGAACAATGTGTGTACCTCTTTGTCTTCTTCTTCTTCTTCTCTTTACAGTTTCAGTACAACTTCAGCACAGAGCGAAGTATTGTTCTGTAACTTGTCACCAAGCCTTCTCTCAGCCGACGACTGAAAGCGTACAGATGGACAAAGGGGATTATTTATAAAATAATGAACTATAAAATTACATCACCAATTGTG
>VUQI01002595.1:0-12011 GCA_015106735.1 Paratilapia polleni | reverse complement strand
TTTATTTGTTTGTTTGTTTTTTGTGTTTTTTTTTTTGTTGTTTTTTTTTTTTTTTTTTGTGCGCGTGTGCCTCTTGTTCATACTGAGTGTTTGTGTGTCACATCCTGTGTCATGAACACATGGCACTGCTGACTCCTTTAAGCTCTGTCAGGAGCTGCACATTGTTTTTCCACAAGAGGGAAGCAAAGCCATCTGTCTGCAGTTGGCTACCAAATGGGATATATTTAACATGGACCTGTTGTGCTTTTCCTTAATGTTTTTTGTGTGTGTATGGCTACAGTAATGGATGCTCATGTTAAATATGGCCAAAGTTTTAAATAATGTCAGTACGAGCAAGTACTTTTTCAATCATTAACATTAAAAGAGGATCCATGTTGAATTTTACTGAAATAAAAATTAGCAGGATAGCGTCTGGTCAAAGTCTTATTTTCTTTTTTAAATTATATTTATTCAGCTGAGTTTCACTCCATATTTTTTCCTCTGTTGTCTGTGCCCCACTTACAGTGCTTTAGGCCCCACCAGTGGAGCCTGGACAACAGTTTGAGAACCACAACCTTAACAATAGAGGAAAATGACTAAAATGACTTGTCTCAGATAGTGGATGAACTGAGGGGCAACACCAAGACACACCACAAGATAGATGAGGATTATTTTGAACTGTATTATTGTAGTCTACTTTAGTAGAGTCCTGGAATAAAAATATAGAGCTGAAAAAGTGCATAATTGGTCCAGTTTAAATATGGCTGGTCTACTGTATGTAGTTCCTGCTAACTGAAAAAGTAAGTGAGGAATTATGCATAAAACCATGCAAAACTTATAAATGTCAGAGAAGCTTTAGTTATTTTAATGGCATCAGTTAATAGGCAAGTGCACCTAGAGTAGTTATAGAGTAAAACTATATTGTTTGTAGTTGACCATTTAGAAACCTATTTGAAATGAGTGGGTTTTAATATTTGTCACATTTTCTGACTTTGGATTACACATTTTGCTTTGTGATGAAAAACAGAAATGATCCTGTAGTGTGTTTTCCAAGTGCTCTTACAGACTAGGCATAATTAAAAACACTCTTTTCCCTCAACAGTGACATTGACCTGGTAGTTTTTGGGAAGTGGGAAACACTCCCCCTCTGGACTTTGGAAGAGGCGCTGCGGAAGAGAAATGTTGCAGATGAAAACTCTATCAAAGTTTTGGACAAAGCCACGGTGAGACTGAAAAACTCTGCAAAATTTTCTTCTGTGTTTAGAGGTATAAATCTGTCAATCCACAATCTGCAGCAAAAGTGAATATTAATAATAGATGGTGATGAGTCAGTAATAAATCAGATTGATGAGTCATTCAGGTTAGTTTTCAGCATCTTAAATTAAAGACAAGCAGCTGTGTGACTGTTTAAATCCCTGATGATACTGTTTAGCATACCTGCCTTATTATAGTCAGGCATGTGTACAGACATGCACATGGAGAGAAACACCAACATCAGAACTTCGTTATGCCTTGAGTGTTTTGATGTCATTTGTAGCAACAAAGAGTAAATTTCATCCAAACTGAAGTGATGTCTAACAATGCCACAGTATGTGGTGAGCTTGGAACTAACGCTTATGATTTTTACTACTTCCAAGGGCCTTGTTGGCAATTTGTGCTAAAATAATGGATTTTTCCTATCATTTGAGCTTATTTTACCTCAAAAGATTTGATTAAAGCCTCTTCTCTGTTTCGCCGCTTTCACGTTTATTAGGAATCTTGAAAAGCAGATAGGCACTTGAAATCTTTTGCTCAAGGATTTTACTTAAGGATTAGCGTTGGTGTATGATTGCGTGTGAGTGTGTGTTGTTTCCAGGCTTAAATTAGACACAAAGTAGATTATGGATGCAGGTTAAAATATGAAGGTTTTTCAGAACAAGTGTAAGGGATTTCTGCTCTGACTGTTTGCCATGCTTGTTCCCAGGTTCCCATTATCAAACTGACAGACTCCTTCACCGAGGTCAAAGTGGACATCAGCTTCAACATGAAGAGTGGCGTTAAAGCTGCTCGGCTCATCAAGGAATTCAAAGAGGTACAGTCTGCAGCGCGACAAGAGTATTCTCAGTTTTTTGATATTCTTCATTAGCAACACCTGCAGCCTTAGTTGTTGCTCTTTCTGACCTAGGCCTAGATTATACTCTGTTGCGGACATGGACAGCTGGAGACCCAACAGCCGAGTAGTCATTCTGGTATACTTCTTTGAAGTCTGCTAGCTGGGGCGCATGCGTAATTGGTGCGTTGTAATGTAAATTCTCTGCGGACGAGTCAGCACGGTCACAAAAAACAGGCAGGCACGGGGACATCCGCACAGGCCCTCACGCTCACTGTCTGATGATGAAATTTACATTACCTGAGCGAAACCTAGTGGACTCGCGGATGCGGAGTATAATCCCAGTTTTAGACCTTAGGTGGTCTATTTACAGGTGACCTAGAGGGCTTTTTGCCACGCTTTTAGGGGGTTTATATTGTAGATGGCTTTATTTCCCTAAAACTCCATTTGGGTTCTGCACAAATTTCTCTTTATTTATATTTATAAAATCTAATATTTACTCCATTTTCATCTTTACCTGAAAGTGAAAAGATGCTTTGTTATATATTAAAATTTGTACTGAATTGAAAAACCACCAATAATCCTTGACTTTCTTGCGTCCTCAAAAGGTACTATAGACAACAACATGTATTCCTTACAATAACCCTGCTGTCCCCTCTTTATCCTGTAGAAATACCCTGTGCTGCCTTACCTGGTCCTTGTGCTGAAGCAGTTTTTACTGCAGCGGGACCTCAATGAGGTTTTTACCGGTGGAATCGGGTCTTACAGTCTCTTTCTCATGGCTGTCAGCTTCCTCCAGGTTGGTTCTTTAGTTTAAACTCTGCCCTCCTCACTTGTTCTGAGACAAAGATCTATAAAATATACAGACTGTGTCTTATCTATGAATAAAATGATTAGAAGTCTGGGCATAAACTGACAAACTGAAATTACAGCTTGCTTAATGATTTACAGTAGTTCTAAAATCCAGTTGTACTTTGTTTCCAGCTTCACTACAGGGAGGATGTGTGCAGTCCCAACATCAACATTGGTGTTCTGCTCATTGAATTCTTTGAACTCTACGGTCGCAATTTCAACTACCTGAAAACGGGCATCAGGATAAAAGATGGTGGTTGCTACGTTGCCAAAGATGAGGTTCAGAAGAACATGATGGATGGCTACAGGCCCTCCATGCTCTACATTGAGGACCCACTGCAACCAGGTAGAAACTGCTGTAAGGCAGGTGTGGAACCCTAACTTAGTGCAGAGTGCAAGATTTAAGTCGGCAAGTGTTCGCTATACCAATGACTCTTGTAGATAAAAACAAAGTGGTTGTCTATAATCCACTTTCCCCTGTACAAAATATAGTGTAGCTGTTATCACTAGGTGTTCAGCAAGTCCACTAAACATTATCCACAAAGTGCAGTATTATAAACAACACACTAATAAAACGGTTGGGAAAAACTGCTGCTTCGCTCTGCCTGTTATGCCATCGACTCCAATAAACTGACCCTTAATCATTGTTATTTATTTGCAGCGGCCCTATAGGGACATGCATGTAATTTTGACCAAATGTCCACATATAAGCAATTTGATGAAGCATGAAATGACACTGGCAGACCTGGATTACACTATCAGAAACCCCAAACAGTTAACGGTTAAGACCACAGACTGCTGACATCTTGAAATTTATTTTGTTTGACCAGCAGTCAAATTTCCAAAGAGATGATCATTTGTAGCAAAAACATCAATACTGTGGTGTAGGTATTATTGGAGTGTTAAATAATTGTATATCCAAACAGTAGTTATGGCTTGTTTTATAGAAGCCAAAAATATTATTCTTCATTTCAACAGTGTCTGCTCATAATTCACATTTTTAGGTCTTAAAAAGCATTAATTTAGACGTTTAAGATGGTCCAGGAAGCCTGGAAACAATAGACATAAAACCTGAACGGTAGAACGTGGGGTTGTCTTCAAAATTGGACAGAGAATTCAAATGTCTTAATGATATTTGAATGGCACATTGCCATTATCTGCCTTGTGTCCAACAGATAATGATGTTGGCCGCAGTTCTTACGGTGCCATGCAAGTGAAGCAGGCATTTGACTACGCCTACGTGGTGCTCAGCCACGCTGTGTCACCCATCGCTAAGCACTACCCCAACAACGAGAGTGAGAGGTAAGGAACTAATTCAAGAAACTTAGGAGAAACTAGTTCATGCATATTTATTTTCATTATACTCCTTCATAATTCTCTTCTCCTTTAGGTACCCTTAAACCACCATTCTTTTATTTGCGTAAGTTTGTAGTATCATCAGTGGTCGTTTTGCACACTTTCTCATTCAGATCAGAGGGTTGTCATCACAAACAAGTGCTTGTTACAGTTTATGTTCAGTGTGAAATGATATCCATCATAAACCTACTTTGTAATGCTTATAACCTATTTTAAGAAATATTTTGCTTGTCACTTTTATGATGCACATTTACATCACAAATCCTAATTTAATGCCTGGCCGTATTAGATGATCCTGAAAATGCCAGGTGACATTACAGACTGCTGTATAACACGTATTTCTGTCTGTATCCTATCACAGTATACTTGGCCGGATAATCCGTGTGACTCAGGAAGTGGATGAGTACAGGGAATGGATCCAAAAGAACTGGGGAAGCCCGTCCCAGAATAATCTGCCACTCAACAGTATGTTGAAGTCGTTCTCAAATGTTTTGAATAAAGTAATTGCGACACAAATTTGACCCAGTAAGGGTCAGCATTTCATTGTCCGCTGAATCTAAATTGATGATGGCTGTATCTAGTAACTCTAGACTTTAGACCACGTCTCGTTTGTTGCATTCACTCTACATTCGTCCTTTCCCGGCTTCTGTAGGAAATGAAGTCACATTATTTGAGTCCCAGCAGCTTGATGAGCGCAACAACAATGTTCCAGGTGATGACGACGATGATGTGGTGGTTGTACCATCGACTCCTCTCAGCAAAACCTCCTCCAATTCTTCTTCTCCATCACTGCGCTCCTCTCCCTCCTCCTCTCCACTGTCGCCGTCTTCCACATCCTCGACTTCCACCTCAAGTGATGGGGTCAGTCCTACAGCATAGAGTCTTCAAATATTAGATTATTGCAAATATCTGTAGCACTTAAAGCTTCTTGAGGAAGACTTACTTGTGACTAAATAAATGGAAATAATATTCAGTAATAAATGTTTTTGGTTTCCCCCCAGGACTCTGATGGCACGCCTTGTAAGACTGCCAAGCAGCAGCCCGGCCGAGGATCCAGTGCCCACAGAGAAAAGTCTGCTGCAGTCAGCAATCACAGAACACAGAGCCACACTACCAGCACTCCATCTGGAAGCAACAAAGGAGGAAAGGTACTTGCAGCTTGACCTTAAATGTACATACGCATCAAGTTGATGGGGTATTTTTTTTTTTTTTTTTTTAAATGGGTTTTGGCTCAGATGCTTGAGGTTAACAGAGCTTCAAAAATATTCACATTTTGTTCTGCAGCAAAAATTACATAAGCAAATAACATACTCTGAAGTTTTTGTGTCCCAGAGAAGGTGTTTGCCAACAAGTGGCTAAATGAGACTTCAGAAGTTGTGTGGGACATTCAGCCTCACTGTAATTCATTGATAATATAATGTTAGGATTTTAATTCTGGAATTTGTATTTATCCTTTAAAAATGATTATCTTGCTCAATAAAATCCGTGGGAGTCATCAATCAACTTTTATTTTCCACAGAGCCTATTTTCTGACCTAGCAAAAGCAAAGAATGTAGCTTCATATTTTTTTATTTTTTTTTTTATATTTTTTTCCTTTTTTTTTTTTTTTTTTTTTTTTTTTTTTTTTTAAACAGCATAGAGGAATTTCTGGTCAACTCTCAGCTAGATTCAAAATAAAACCATGAATAGTTTAATAAAATCACACGCAAGCATAATGAACATTTTTGTGTATTGAATGTTTAGAAATAACAAGATGGACAGATTTCTGCCAAAATAAGGTAAAGCAGGCGCATTGCCTTTTTTTCCTCTAGCAGCGCTCACCCCAAAGGCCCACTCAATGTTTACATACAGTCACTGACCACTTTATGTTTAATGAAATGAAATCCAGTAAAAAATGAAGTACTGACATTAATTCTTCTTCTAGGTTGGTGCTGCGTTACATTAAAAGGTCTTTCTAATATTTTGTTACATGTTGCAAAAGAAAGTCAGGTTGGTTTGTCCAAAATGAAAAGCTTAGAGTGGAAATATTTCGGCCCAGTATCATCTCCGCGACGGCAGGGGGCACCGATGAGCATTAAAGCAGGGAGCTAGCACCACAGTCACATAAATAGAAGAAGGGTTCATTCAGCCATTACATTCACTCGCAGGCAGGTCGGAGCCGCTAGCAGTGGAGGATAGGTCATTAGCAACCCGAGAAAATGTTATCCGTGAGAGTTGCAGCGGCTTTGGCTAGAACCCTGCCCAGAAGGGCTGGATTTGTAAGTACTTTAATAAAACAAATTGTTTGTAGTGAGAATGTTGCAGTAACTTTATTTAATATCAGCGTAAGCGTTATGGGCGTGAAGGGTAATGTTAACTCCGCAGGCCGCTAGCTAACCTGTCACCGGCGTATGATTGCAGCCCTAAACCCTGCTAATTTGTCCTTGTTAATCATGCATGTTAATAGTCTTGAATTTAGTGGTTTCAGCGTGTTTTTTTTTGTAAAGTTGCCCTTGTGGAGCGACAGTCTTCGTTCTGTAGCACTAAAGTTAGCACGCAAGCTAATGCTAGCTGTCAGCTAACGGCTCATTCAGCCACGCTTTGAAGGTCAGAAAGCCTGACAGCGCATGTCCTTTCCGCTGCACAAGCTCACACTTACTGCGCTTTTTAAAGTGCGCATTTGCTATCTTCACTTCAATATCTCATAATTTAAACTTGCAGTCAACGTTTAATAAAGTGTTTGTCATTGAATCCAGGTGTCCAAGACTATTCCGGCCGCCTGCGTTGGGGTCAACCACCTCCACACACACAGACCATGGCTGCAGAAGACAGGTGAGAGTCCAAAAACAACACAACACAAACTTGGTCCTGCACAGCTCACAAAAGCAACTGATGAAAATCATCAGTCCTGCTATGCAGGCGAAATTGCTGTGTAATTCCTGTGTATGTGTAGTAACGTTTAAATAAACTTTATCTTAGCAAAGACGCAGCCACATCGGTGTGTTATTTGAGACTGACATGATGATATCATATCGGTTAGAAATTTAAAGCATCACTTCTATAATATAACTGTAAAAGTTATATTTCCTTTGACTTTGGATAAAAGCAAAGGGGTGCCAAAAGAAGTCCTCTTTGCAGCAAAAACCCCAGAGTATAACAACCAGAATCACTGGGTGTGATGTTGTGCCATATGCAGCATCTTTTTCCTTAGTTTGAACCATTTTATTGTATTATTGACAACAGAGGATCCTAATCATTTTAGCATTACGTTTTGTTTTGGGTTTTTTTTGTTTGTTTTCGCCCACTGTGGTTGAACTAAATTCTGTAATGTGCATGTCTACTCTCACAGGCACAGCCGAGGTGTCCTCAATCCTGGAGGAGAAGATTATGGGAGCTGACACCTCTGCAGACCTGGAGGAGACAGGGCGTGTGCTGTCCATCGGTGATGGTATTGCCAGAGTGTACGGTCTGAGGAATGTCCAGGCAGAAGAGATGGTGGAATTCTCCTCCGGTCTCAAAGTACATCCAAGAGCTTGCTATTGATGGCAAAAGTTATCTTTTCCAGCTAGTTCTAAATACTGATTTATTTCTTTTTTTTAAACCTGCGCTAAAAAGGAGCCGATCATAGATATACAACTGTGCATTCAGGATTTGATCACTTCTCTTGTTGAACTGGCAAAACTAAAAAATGTCAACGTTTTCAGTTCTGCTACATTTATCTCCTCTATGCCAAAGAAACCCAGATATTGAAATCTGCTAACAAGTTGTCATTTTTGTTCTTTAGGGTATGTCTCTGAACTTGGAGCCTGATAACGTTGGTGTTGTGGTGTTCGGTAACGACAAGCTGATCAAGGAGGGCGACATCGTGAAGAGGACCGGTGCCATTGTGGATGTTCCTGTGGGAGAGGAGCTGCTTGGCCGTGTGGTGGACGCTCTGGGAAATGCCATTGATGGAAAGGTTATTTGAAATTTATTATTATTATTATTATTATTATTATTATATATATTTTTTTTTTAAGTTACAGTAAATCAACCTTGGTGAACTTTGGTATGTTGATAAGTTGCTTGACTAGGAGCCATTAAAGCAGAACCATCTCATCAGGCATATTATTTAAAAAAAAAAAAAATGTTGCTATGAAGTTAATTCAACCAGAGTGTTTGGCAATCAGAAAAACGGTACCGATTAAAATTTAAGCTTTCATAAGTGGCCCTTTCTCCCATTGGTAAGCATCCACATGTGTGATTTGGACCAGCGACCAAATCTTGTGTCTTTTTCTTATGAATAGTTTGGTAATTGAAAAGCAGTCATCTCAACACAAATTATTATGAGACTTTTGATTTATAAATCTTTCCCACCAGCACTTGTCATTATCTTGATGTTAGAGTTTGTCTTAAATTAGCACTTTCTCTCTCAGGGTCCCCTGGGCTCCAAGGTCCGTAGGCGTGTGGGTCTGAAGGCCCCAGGTATCATCCCCCGTATCTCTGTGAGGGAGCCCATGCAGACTGGAATCAAGGCTGTTGACAGTCTGGTGCCCATTGGCAGAGGCCAGCGTGAGCTGATCATTGGCGACAGACAGACTGGGTAATTACTCTGAAATTGAGAAATGGGTTTTAACAATGGTTTGGGCATAATAGAGGAGCTGTAGATGAGTGGCACATTTTAAAGTTTAAAAATATTCTCCCAAATTCCAGCAAAACCGCCATTGCCATTGATACAATCATCAACCAGAAGCGTTTCAACGATGGAACTGATGAGAAGAAGAAGCTGTACTGCATCTACGTCGCCATCGGACAGAAGAGGTCTACCGTGGCTCAGCTGGTGAAGAGGCTGACTGATGCTGATGCCATGAAGTACACCATTGTGGTCTCTGCCACTGCCTCTGATGCTGCTCCTCTGCAGTACCTAGCCCCATACTCTGGGTGCTCCATGGGAGAGTACTTCAGAGACAACGGCAAGCATGCCCTGATCATCTATGATGATCTGTCCAAGCAGGTGAGGGATTACAGTTATGCTGCTTTAATTCTCAAAAATGATATTCCTCACAAGTTTAACATGTTGTGCACAGACTTTAATAAACAAATATTAGTGTTGTTCTTGAATAGCATTATTCTCTTTCGACCTCAGGCTGTTGCCTATCGTCAGATGTCCCTGCTGCTTCGCCGTCCTCCTGGTCGTGAGGCCTACCCAGGTGACGTGTTCTACCTGCACTCCCGTCTGCTGGAGAGAGCTGCTAAGATGAATGACAACTTCGGTGGCGGCTCCCTCACTGCCCTGCCCGTCATCGAGACTCAGGCCGGTGATGTGTCTGCCTACATCCCCACCAACGTCATCTCCATCACAGATGGACAGGTTTGTCTTAAAGTTGTCTTCAGCTGTTCTTGGAAGTGATCTGCTTCCATTCATAAAATGATCTTTATCACACCTTGGATTTCTCTATATGTCCCCCTCAGATCTTCTTGGAGACTGAGCTGTTCTACAAGGGTATCCGCCCAGCTATCAATGTGGGTCTGTCTGTGTCCAGAGTAGGCTCTGCTGCCCAGACCAGAGCCATGAAACAGGTAACATCTAGCTGACCTATTTTAAATCCATATATTCAAGTGTAAATAATTGCATGTAATTCAGCAGGAGGCTAGAAGCTTAGACTGTTTCTTACGTTTTATATTTTCCTACCTTGTAGGTGGCTGGTACCATGAAGCTGGAGCTGGCTCAGTACCGTGAGGTGGCTGCCTTCGCCCAGTTCGGTTCTGACTTGGATGCTGCCACCCAGCAGCTCCTTAACAGGGGTGTTAGGCTCACTGAACTGCTGAAGCAGGGACAGTACTGTGCGTTATGACTTCTTTTTATGATTTCAGTTCCTCTAGAAATGCACAGCTGGTATTTTACATCCTAGAATGCAACTAAACTGTCTGTAATGGTTCCACCAGCTCCCATGGCCATTGAGGAGCAGGTAGCAGTCATCTACGCTGGTGTCAGGGGTCACCTGGACAAGATGGAGCCCAGCAAGATCACAAAATTCGAAAAGGCTTTCCTGCAGCACATCCTGAGCCAGCACCAGGACCTGCTTTCCACCATCAAGTAAGAAAAAATTCTTAGCTATAATATGTTTGAACAAGTTACAGATTTTAAAAAGGCTCAGTCTGACCTGACCCGTTTTCTCTTTCAGGGCTGACGGCAAGATCTCAGAAGCATCAGATGCTAAACTGAAGCAGATTGTACTGAACTTCCTCTCCAGTTTTGAGTAATAGCACTTCTCTTGATCTTCAGTGAGCTACCTGTCTGTGTCCCCATTCTGCTTATACATGTGAACACACTGAAGGCCAAAACCTCCATGTACAGATTTGTCCAAATAAAATTTTACAACCCTGTGGTGGTGTAAAATTCTTCCGAATTTTTGGTTGGCTACAGTAAATCTTAGTGTTCAGTTTGGTGCCCTTGGAGCAGGTTTCACCAGTGTGACAAGAACAAAAACAAACGTGTTTTGAATTTGTCTATTTAAATATACCAAAATATAAAGAGAACACAGGTGACATTTCACATACTGCATTCATAAATTCTGCTGTTTACTGTAAGTAGTTGTTCATAGGAGCAACATATTAAAACGGGCTTATAAATGGGTTTAGACTGACTTGAACAAAACTTTTTCTCTTGACTGGCTTTAGGGTGTTTACGGTGAAATGTAAGGCCAGTTTCTCAACTGTGGTTGAAAGGATGGGAGAAAATGTTTGATAACTTAATAAATTCAGTGACACTGTCACAAATCAAATCCCTGAGTCCTGTCTTATGTTTGGAGACTGAAGGGAGCATATTTATGATGTTTGACTTTAAATCAATGTCGTTTCACAACTCAAAGCATATTTATGCACTTTAAAAATCTGAGAATGACGGCTTCTCTAAAGGAAATGTAAAAATTAGATGAGGCATAGAGTTGCATCCAGTAGTTTGTAGTTGATTTATTAATAGCTTTGTCTTTCAAATGAAAGGAACATGTAAGTTCATAACACCAAAAGGCAAAGGCTTCAAATTATTTTTGTTCATAAAATATTTCAGTGGATCAAAAATGAAAAGCAGGAATTTTTCACATTGGCAAAACAGTATCTATTTTTAATCTTCGCTTGAAAACGGGAAAAAGACCTATTGTTTCGTCTCCATTTCTAGGCATGTAACTTGACACTTGTAAAGCATTTTATACTGTAAGCAATGGGCTGTTTTGTGTAGCCTCTGTATAATTAATGTCCAGCAGGTGGCCATAGAAAGTTGCATGCTACTGCTAATGAGGCTAAGAGGTGGTTCACTGGTAGCTGATGACCCACTGACCTAAAGTTACCTGGACGACAAAAGAATTTGTAGGAAGGACAAGAGCATTTATAATGTTTAACTGTACTTTTTAATCAGTTATTTTGTATGAAAATGTTATCAAACTTACATATAAGCTATATAAGCAGATTACATTTTTGTTTTATTCTATAAACTACTGACAACATAACTCCCAAATTCCAAATACAAATATTTTCATTTAGAGCATTTATTTGCAGAAAATGAAAAATGGTCAAAATACCAAAACAAGTTCAGTGTTTTCAGACCTCAAATAATGCAAAAAAAAAAAACAAGTTCATATTCATTTTTAAACAACGCATTACAAATGTTTTAACTTAGGAAGTGTTCAGAAATCAATATTTGGTGGAATAACCCTGATTTGCAATCACAGCTTTCCTGCGTCTTGGCATGCTCTCCACCAGTCTTTCACATTGCTGTTGG
>VUQI01002593.1:0-12131 GCA_015106735.1 Paratilapia polleni | reverse complement strand
CGTAGGAACCACAAGTAAGCCTGCAGTCTGAGAGCGAAGTGCTCTATTGGGATAGTATGGTACTATGAGCTCTTTAAGATATGATAGGGCCTGATTTTTCAAGACTTTGTATGTGACGAGAATAGACAATAGTCCAACCTAGAAGTAATAAATGCATGAACTAGTTTTTCACCATCACTCTGAGACAAGATGCTTGTAATTTTAGAAATATTGTGCAGATGCAAGAAAGCAGTCCTACATATTTGTTTAATATGCGCGTTGAAAGACATATCCTGGTCAAAAATGACTCCAAGATTTCTCACAGTGTCACTGGAGGCAAAAGTAATGCCATCCAGTGTAAGTATCTGGTTAGATGTCATATTTCTAAGATTTTTAGGGCCCAGTACAATAACCTCAGTTTTATCTGAATTTAGAAGTAGGAAATTAGAGGTCATCCAGGCCTTTATATCTTTAAGACATGCCTGTAGTTTAGGTTATTGGTGTGTGTCATCTGGCTTCATGGATAAATACAGCTGGGTATCATCTGCATAGCAATGAAAATGTATACTATGTTTTCTAATAATACTGCCTAAGGGAAGCATGTATAATGTAAATAGAATTGGTCCCAGCACAAAACCCTGAGGAACTCCATAATTAACTTTAGAGTGTGAAGAAGACTCCCCATTTACATGAACAAATTGGAGTCTATTCAATAAATATGATTTAAACCACTGTAATGCAATTTCTTTGATACCCAAGGTGTATGTTCTAAGGTTTACAGAACTGTAGACATAGTAAAGCCTACAAACTCATTTAAAGACTTTCTCCAAACTAGAATCCGAATCTCAACCATCCACAGTGGACGGCAAACTAGTATCTTGTAGCTGTACAGAAGGAGCAGACACCTATGAAATCACTGTGCTAAAACTGGTAAAAAGAGAAACCCACCAAAATGGGAATGTAGTGTAATGACTTTCTCAGAAGGAAAATATTTTGAATTCAATTTTTTCCCCGACTGTCAACCTAAAACACACTTGCAATCAGTTGTACAACTACTATGATCTAATCTAAGAAAACCAACTATCAAAAAACTATCAAAAACAGGAAACAAACCAAAAGATGTTCAGAGACAAGAAAGTCACACTAAACATGATGCAGATATATAAGCAGCAGTAGAAACTAAACAGAAACACTAATATTAATCAAAAGTCCCAACCTCAAAAACATAACCTACCTCAGGGATCATGACGACATTCGACTTTGAGGCGCATTTATCGTCAAATCGGAGCTCTAGAATCAAATTTTCACAACATGACTACAAGCTAAGCACACATGTAGGACATGGGATCATACACTGGCCAGCTCACAAGTTTTAATATGTTTGAACGAACTCTAAGAAAAGAGGCACACAGACCAAAATGTGGGGGCCTGTTTACTTATTAACTTGTCTTAAGTCACGTCATGCATGTAGACGCATGATTTTTTAGCAGGAAGTGGGAATTAAATTCTGATTTTTTTTTTTTCTTGTTTACACTCATTTTTACTCATTGTTTGGTTAGGTTCAGACATCATAAGGGTTTGGGAAAATACACAGTTTTACATTAAAAACATGTTAGAAAGCTCTATTTTATATGTTCCAAGGGTGACATGTTAAGGTGATGACTAAAGCTTCCCTGAATCAGAATTGTTGTAAATGTAAATGGAATTCAGATGCTCACTATTTGTTCTTGTTTTTGGCTGACACATAATGTATGATTAACATATGGATTTGTCAGGGAAAAAATGAATTAAAAGCTGTAAACATATTTTTCTGTTCAAATCAAGCTTTTAGCATAATTTTATTTCAGTCACACAAGGTGTAAATTCACAATCATGAACAAATGAATCCATGAAACATTTTCTGCTATGAAGTAGCTGACAGTCATCTCAACACAACCTGCACATTTCTAATAGTTTCCAGTGTTCATTGTTGCTGAATAATAGTTCTGTCTCAATGAGACTGCATTAACTAAGATTTGTCTGGCTCCTTAGCTTTTAGCAATCCGACTTTGTTTCTGCAATTAGGGTCCTCACCCTCTACCATTCGTTAGAAAGAAGTCCATCTTTTATATACAGTCTGTGGGGATTGACTCTCCTTTGGAGCCAGCCTCAAGTGGCAATTGAAGGAATGGCACCTTTTAGACACTTTCAAATTTGCTTCATTTCTCAGCTCCAGAGATTGCTGCTTGGTCTTCTGTTTGGATGAACTCAGCAAAGGGCACACAGACATCAACACCTTCTTTTCTTTTCTTTTCTTTTCTTTCCCACAAGACATGTCACACACAGCTTCCTTAGATATGACGCCACATTTGATTTCAGCTTCTCTCATTAGTTAGGAATTACTGACTCCAAGAATACTGGTTGAATCAGTTATCTTTGGCCGATGCTTCGAAGGTTCGACCTTTTCGGGGGAGTCCAGTGCACATTTAGCATGCACTTATTCATGCAGAGGTCGCTTGATTTTAAAAACACAGCTATGGGTCATATAAAAATCTTGCACAAATGTCCTGTGGGGTTGTCTTCTGAAGGAGAACAGTCTCACAGTGCGATAATGTCTTCATTTTTGATACTGTTTTCATACTCTCTTAGATTGTGTCCTCCTGCTCTAACTTTAGACTGGTCTGTCAAGCTTCTCCTCCTTCTCCTCCTTTTGGGCAAACGTAAATGACCACGTGTCTCAAGTTGGTGTGGATCTTTTGTGTACGGTGCTCCCGTAACCTTAACCAAGTGCCTAAACACAGTTAACAAAAAAAAAGTTGAATAATGCAGCTGTCACCACAATTTTGGATATTTTAGCCAAAAAGATCAGTTATGTCCACTATGATCGCTATACTTAAATTTACGTGTTTCTTATTACTTCCTTTAAAACATACTTGATGAAATAAAATAAATGTAGTTTCTAGGAGGCTGTGATGAAATGCTAAATACTTCCTCCTCCTCCTCCTCCTCCTCTGCCTCCTGGAGGGCAAATGACATCATTTTAAAGACCTCTATTCATCCACACTTACAGTACCACTTTATTTCTATGTCTATGAACCTTGTGAGTACACTCAGCAGGACTGAAGTATTTTTAACTTTGTAGTACCACTCTCATTTGTCCAACAAACAATTACAGTAAGTGAGACAAAGGGGCATTGGGATGTGAGGCTATTTCTGCTGAAACACACTGCACTGTCACTCACCACAGTCCTTTCAGGAACCGAACGGCATTTCAACACGCTGCTCTACACACAGTTCACACTGAAATTACGAAAAGATGAAAGCATTTTTGCAGGATTCTGAAAGGTTTCTGTGCCGCTTCCTTGTGAAATATCGTCTTTAATGTATCTATCAAAGTGCACCTGATGAAAAACACTTTGTTCGTCTGAGAGTTTGCCGAGGTGTATTAAAGATATGCAAATACAAAACAGGCTGTTGTTAGAGTCCTGTCATGATTTTTTTTTTTTTCCCACTTTTATTTGTGGAGCTTTGGTTTAAAAATGGTTATTTTCTCTGTAGTTATGATTAAAATGCAAAATATCTCAAAGTTTTGCAGCAAATGCTCTCACCATGAAGAGTGAGAAAGACAGCTAGAGCGAGGCTCTTGATAACAGGGCTGACACTACAGTATGTGTGTGTGTGTGTGTGTGTGTGTGTGTGTGTGTTTGAGTGTGTGTGTGTGGCTGGAAGTGTGAGACATATTGTGAAAGTGTGTCTGTGTGTGTAGCTGATGCCCATTTGAAAGCCGGGCACTAGTCTTTCGTCCTTCAATCGCCAATTAACAAGGGGCCATTTAATTGCAGTGGTTTGGGAGGGTACAACAATTACCACTGGAGCTGAACCAAGCGAAACGCACACAAACACACAAACACACACACACACACAATCTCTCTTAATGAGCGGCACTATCAGCCCTCCTTTCTTCCTCTCTATCATTTGCATTTTGCTCTCCTCCTGCCTCCTTCTCACCCTTCCACCTGCATTTCTGAGTTGTTTAGATTGAACTCCTCCCATCTTCTTCCTCTTTTCTAGAAGAAAAGAGGAAGAAGATGGGAGGAGTTCACTTTTTGTCCTGTGATGTCTTTCCTTCAAAGCTGCTGATAAAGTTCTCCTCCTCTTCCTATCTCCTTTGTCCCAAATAGGGCCGATACCGATACCCAGGAAAATACTCGATACTCAATACCATTTTCGATACCACAGGCAAAAAAATGACAAAATTAAAATCTTTTAAAATAAAGATCAGAACAATACTGGTTGGTGCAAATGTATTCAGCTACAGCCCTGTTTATTTTCTGTGCTTCTGGTGACTTGGCTCCATGTTTTTGCTGCTGATCAAATAGAGTTGGCTTCTGTCTAGTTGCTGGTAGACCTCAGCTTCAATCTGGCACTTAACACTTTTTAGACACAAATAATTGTTTTATCCTGCTAAGTTCACATTAATGTTACAGACGGACAGTATATGGGCTGCCTACGGTACTGAAAAAAAACAAATAATGTCTCGTTTTCAGAATTTTGGTACTGAAAAGTACCGTAAGTATTGGTTTTGGTGACATCCCTAGTCTTAGGAGATCGACTTGCTGTTAGAGGCAGCGCCTAGTGGTGATTTGAATAACTGCAGTTTTAGACACTTCTGCAGTGTCCTCGTTTGTCATTCCCAGAGGTTGCTGCTTGGTCTTCTCTGATTCTGCTTCCTCCTGATCTTTTGTAACAGTTTTTTTCTTTCATCTGTCATTATTTTAATTTTGATTGTATTCAAACTGATGGATGGTCATTTAACTGAACACAAACACAAATATACATTTACATACACAGTGTATTTTTATTTTGTGTAATTTTCTTGCTTTAAAGTGGTAATTTTCAACTGTGTGTACTATATTGTGTGTGTGTGTAAGGAATTGTGTGTGTGTGTACTATATTCTTAACTTTCTTTCTTTCTTCCTTTCTCACACAGGTTCTTTTAAAGGCATGTGTAAGCAGATAGATCACTTTCCTGAGGATGCTGACTATGAGGCTGATGCTTCGGAGTATTTCCTACGTGAGTCTTTCTTTCCTTCCTCTATAATTCCAGAACAATCTCAAAGTTTTCATCTATTTAGAATTTCTTGCCCATTGTCATTCAGTTTTAGTTGGTTTTGAATCAGTTACATGGCATCTGATCTTAAAGTTCTCTTTTAGTGGCCATATCTTTATCATAAATTGCCTAAATAGACAAAAACCTGCAAACTTATGTTAAAGGAAGAATGGAGAGAGAGGCTGTAGGATGGAGTGAAAGCACACTTGGCCAAGGAGGAAAAAACAAAGATCAAGGGAAGACAGCAAGAGGGCTGGGACAAGAAGTTGCACTTTTTGTCTTAGAGAGGGCAGAAAGATGGAGTAGCAGAAAGCCAGACACGAGGAGAAACTATAGAAGGCAGTGCACAGCAGAGAGGCTCAGTAGAGGAGGAGGGGTCAGGCATGTGAGTGGAAGAATGGGGAGAAGGTCACTGATATGGAAGAGCAGGAAGCAGAAGAAAGCACTGAAGTCCTCAAGAAGACACATTCACAGGTGAAAGAGGACAGGAGGAAGGGGTATCAGAAAAAAAGCACATGGCTCAGAGAAGGGAAGGTTGAGGAGGTGAAGGACAAGGAGTAGGGTAGCAGTGCAGCGCTGTTGCTCTCCCAGCGGCTTGCCAATTAGGACACTTTCTTCTATAAATACTCCAGGCTCTTCTAAGTGGGTCACACCTCTCCCTCTCCTCCTTCCTTCCATCCATCCATCCATCCATCCCTCACCTCCTCCCTCTTGCTTTCCATCCATATGTCTGTCCATCTCCACTGAGGCCTGTCTGACAGCTGGTGGATGGAGGCCGTGGGGTAGAGTGAGGGATACAGGGAAGCAAGGGAACTGAAGTTGTTGTCAGGTCCACTCAAAATCTTTTTCTTTTCTTTTTTTTTAAAGTTAGTAAAAGTTTTAAGCTAGTTTAGTTGGAACAAAAATACACACAGAGTTTGTCAGAGTGTGTGGCACAGAAAGTCTATTAGTTTGAGCCTATTTAGTTTAGAAATAATGATTTTTTTAACAGGTTCTTGGTGAGTTGTGAGGATTCTCTAGATGCCATAAGACTTTCTTTGAGGCCCTTGAGACAGAAAACTCTGACATATCTCTACTCTTTTACACTCTTGTGTCCACTGAAGCAGAGGTCAGCCATTTTCAAATGAGAGATAAAAGCTGCTACTCATTTTATATTTAGTGTATTTTGCTAGGTTGAACCACCAAACCTGTGTTAGTCCATCATCATTTTCAAGTTAATTTACCAGCTAATGTTACAAGCTAACCATTGGCAGATTCATGCAGTGTAGCTAAGTTACAGCATGCTGGCTAATTGTAGCTTGCATGGTAATGGTATTGACAGCAAAATCATCTACTGCATCTACTTACACGTAACGAGTGGGCGCAAAAAAATGACGTATAGGCAGAGCGCAGAAGCCAGCACGACATAAATTTTGGGCCATTCGCTGAAGCTAGCAGTCAGCATAGCACATGCCGCATCCTATGTGAAAGGGCCTATACCCAACATGGGGGCGCTTAGCCAGCTAACTCCAACATGTGTCTAGCATTGTGTATGTCATCACTGTTTTGGCCGATGCAAGCTCACTCACTTGACGCATGTGTGTTGTTTCAATCCTGCCCACATGTCACTAGATTTTTAATAACATTTGGCTCGTAGGTGTGGTCTGCACAGCGACAGGCACCCCATAAAAAAACATGCACACCTCCACAGCACCTGTAAGCTAGCAAGCTAGCTAACAGAAACTGCAACAAAATGTAAAGTTGATGCCAAAGGCAAAACTGAGGTGATAGACCAAGTAGCCTACATCTTTACCAGTTTTGTTGAAAGGCCTATGTATCAGTTCTCCACGAGGCATTTTCTGTTTTCAAAGAACATAATTTTCATTTTGATGTTTGATTCTACATACATGCAAAGACATGGAAGTTTCATTTTTATGTGTTTCATGGCAGAAGGCTATACGTTGGTGGACTACATGATGAAAGATCTTTTCATTTTATTGACTAAATGTTATTAAGGTTAATAAAGTTTTTTTTGTGGACTGGTGGAGGGCTTTATGTGGAGTAAATGCATGAAAAGGCTACATGAGGCATACATTTTTTGATTAAATTAGTCAGTAAACTATGTATATCCAGCCCTTTATGTGATTCTCATTTCCCACTGTGGCCCGTAATAAACCTTCACATGTTGCACATGCAAATTCACAAACTGCATATAATTTTTTCTAACATTTACTTTGTAATGGGATGTAACCACTGCTGTCCAAAGAGAATGACCTAGATCGGTTAGAGCAGTTATTAGCAGTAACCCTGAAAACAAGTCAGGTAAAGCAGTTAAATGCTGAACTCGGCTATAATTATATACTGGAATTCATTGCTGTGTCAAGTGCTTAATTGTAACTGTCACCATTTGCACAAACTGTCCTTCTGTTTCTATTCTGCTTGCTCTCTGAGCACCACTTTCATAGTTTGCCGGGTTACATAACTATTATAAATGCATTAACACATTGTGTCTTGCACTATTTGCTTTGGGTTTCCTGTAATCTTCTGTGATATGGTAATCAAAGCCCATTTTACTGTCCGATTCACTGCAAGTCACTCTGATTAACAGTGTCAGCTAAATTACTGCAATAACAATGTAAAGTGTAGATGATGACACATTTTGACAGATGGAAATGATGCAACATCTGTTTATCAAGGCAGGGTTTTTTTTCTATTATTCAGCTTATTGTGCATATTCACACTGTCGTACACATTCCCACCTGAAAATTTTCTAGTATAGCCACCTTCTCTTGTTAGTGGCTCAACTGGACTTGGTGGGTGCTTTGTTATATGATAGCTAAGAGATGGCAGACTACTTCTCTTCAAAAAGCTAAGCTTCAAATGTTGCATCTATAAATCCCAGGCCACCTCTACCAACTTGAATTTCAATCATATTGTCTTTGCTGTCGGAAGCCCTGAATAAAGACTGGCAGGGAAAGGCAGTGAAACAGTAGAACTCAATATCTGCTGACTCGTGGGTTCCTGATTTCCTCAATCCACCCAGAGTTATTCCTGGGTGCTCCACTCTGAATTAGACAGGAAGGTAAGCCTAATCGTTGATGCAGGTATTTTGCCTTTTATTGTTCACAATAGGTAATTTATTAGTGCGTCACATTTCTTTTTCTCTATTCAGTAGTAATATCATATCACATCAGTGATTATTGTACTGCTCCTGACCCATGAGTGATAGAGTTTTTGACATGCTCTACGTTTTCTTGCAACATCATGAACAATCCCAGATACTACAGTGGTTTTCTTCATTTGAGATCCACTGCACAGGAAACAATGAGAAGGACCATAGTGGAGTGCCCATTCAAAATGTGCCTCTTCAGAACGAGCCAACTGCAACGACGTCAGCTGTAGCATGAGGAATTGGACTTGTCAGTAAAATACATAGCCAGTTAAGGTTTCCAACACCTTCAGTTATTCAACAGCAGTGGCCTTGATTGATATTGTTTGCATAGGCTCACATTTTACTTAGCATAGTTTACCCTGTGTGTGTGTGTGTGTGTGTGTGTGTGTGACTTGACTAATAAACAACAATTGCCTGACATGAGGCTCAGGATCATGCTAATGCTAGCTGAGCCAGCCATTGCAAAACAGTCCAGCAAAATCTGACTTTATATTAATCACTTGCTTTGATATACCCAGCTGATATTTACAAGACAAAGAGCTGAATACAGCTTCACACTGGGTGGTAATAATATGAATGACAGTCTAGCAAAAAGGGGGACCGCTTTATGGAGGTTTCCTACTGACACATCAAATTGTCAACAAATTGTCTGCTGGTTGTTCAATGGCTCAGTCAGACTAAAGTGAAAAGATGACAGCAACCTGCTTGCAACTAGGAAAATTTGCCTGGTGATTGCATTGCGTTTTTTCGTCTTCAGCAACCGATTGCAAGTAGTTGGGGTGACCAACTGGTCACCCAGAGGTTGAGCATGCATCACTTTCGAAGACAAGGCAATTGTACGGGTTGCCAGGTGGGAGGCAACCCGTCTCCAAACTTATTACTGTTTTATTACCATTTTGAGGCACCAAAGTTGCTTTGAAGACGCAACTGATTGTGAGTGGTCGCAGACCCGCTCTCCATCTTCAAAGGAACCATTTCAAAGACAACAAGATTGCAAGTTCATTGCACACGGTCACAATAATTTTGGTCGGCTGGGGTTTCCAACAACTGTTTTACCTAGTGTGCCTGTAGCGTAAGAAACACGGGTTGCAGTGACTACATTTTCATACATTTTTATGGAGTAACATTTGGCCTGGCATGTATTTGCCTGTCTGACTGTTGTGAAAGTGTAACATAAAACAGATTTTAGGCAAAACATGAGCACGGCTCATTCAAACATTTCCATGGAACCCAAGAAGAACACCTGCCAAATTTGAAGTAGATTGGATGAACAGATTCCGACACATGGACGCATACATTGATTCCTTTATTTGTTAGAGAGATACTTTACACACACTTTCTCTCCTATTCTATGTCTTTCTCTCTGCCCAAGGGCTTTTTCTGTCTCTCTCCCTGAGTCTCTTGCTGTCTGAGCTGTTTCACCCCCCCCCACCCAACTCCTCTCACTGGGTGAATTTGTACATGTGGTTATGTAAGAGTAAGCAGTCAGCCTTCATCCTGCAGCAGTTGTACTATCAGCCACAGCCACAGAGAGAGAGGACGGATCCGCCACCAGAATCCTTCAGTACAGCATAATATAGACGACAGAGCCGACAATTTACCTTGCTAGTGTACCCATCTAAACCAGAGAGCAGCATTGTCAATGCAGAAATATCTCTTTTTGACTTGACTGCATTTTCTGTTTCCAGGGAAATTTTACTGGTGTCTCCTTTGGGTCAGATCTCTCATTTTTGAAAAGTAACTTATGCACGAATGGTTTGTTTTTTTCTTGGGTTTGTTTCATACCAGGTGGAAATCATGAAGTGAGTCGCAATCACTGTATTGGCCACAATATTGACTTTTACTAAATCTTGTACAAAAACATACATCAGACAAAATCACAAACTGGGGCTGCAACTAAAGTCGCCAGCTCCTCTGAAAACAAATACTATACAAGGACACACGTTTCACCTCAGCCTACTGAGGCACTTGTTATATAAAACTGTTTTTGATGTATAGCCTACTGTCCATAATATCTCTTGCACTGTCTGCTGTTATTGCACATGAACTCCTGCCATCCTTGAAAGCAAAGCTTGTATTTATTGTATCACAGGTGACAGCATGTTTCTGGGTGTCATCAGGGTGGATTTATGTACATTCACTGTATCCAAAAAGGACAAAGACAAACAACACTATATACTTATTTCCAGAAATTGTTATATAATTCATAGTCGGCTTTATAACTGAGGAAATGTGAAGCCCACAATGTAAAGCCCACAGTGCATGGCTATTTGTGTGTGGATATGTGTTTGTGGACATTTTACAGTGCATGTTATGACTTGGATAACATATGAGTTATGTGTATTCAGGCTTTAATTTAAATCATATGAACTATATAATACATAGATTTCACATAGGCTACTATAGCTGCTGTGTGTTTGCAAAGTTGGAAACAGTAAAATGGGAAAGTCTGTGTGTGTGAGTGTATGTGTGAGCATTTGGAGTGTCTATGTGTGCTGTGTCATGCATGGAGCCAATGAATGGGATTAGATATGGCTAACAGCTCAGCACTGGCCCTAACTGGCTTGAACAAGGCACAGTTACACACACACACACACACGTTTGTGTTTCTGTATTTGTGAGAACCCTCACTAAAAAAATGCATTCCCAAGACCTTAACCCCAACCATTACAACCATTGCCCAACCTTAACTCTAACCAGTAGTAGTAGAGTTTATGACCACTAAAGATGCTATGGAGCAACGTTTTACATAGAACACCCTGTGGATAAAACTGTACACATTTGTGTCAACAGTGACATCAGGAACAGACACAATGCATATGCAATGCAAAAGTTAAAACCTTTCAATAAAAGTGAATTTTTGTAATGGCGGCGCTGCTAAATGAACTTGCAGATCGATCACGGATTCTACCGTGTATCTTCCCATTGGCTCTTACTGTATGTGTTGCTGTTGCCTACTGCTCAGACCACACAGTAATACATACTGAACTCAACTCAACTGATTCTGACAAAAGATTTTATGCAGACCTGTTGCCCTCTACCTGTCTGTGAACTGCAATCTGTAAACCATACCGAACAAACCTCCCAGGGCACCCAATAATCAAAATTTTGAGGTCGAGACATGTCATATGAGGAGAAACATACTCATAAACATCCTGGAACTATACGTTATTACATATTAATCAAAACTGCAGGAGTAAAAATGTTTATCAACAAAATATGTCATATACAAAAAGCACTCATTTTGCAGTGTAGCTCCCTTCAATACATTATTATGCTGGATGAGGTGGTGCGTCATTCTGTAGAGCTGTTAAACGTAAAAGACATTTAAAACAGTTTTTTATAAACTGATCAAATATTTCATGGATAAAAATGAAGTTAAATATCACCGCCCTGCATCATATTTGCTGTATGAAATCTAACACTTGTTCTTTATTAATTTTGGGTTGCTGATTTCAAAAATAATATCCATTTTGCTCTATCACATCACGTTTTTTCACAAGTGGCAATTGTAAACATGATCCAAATGTTTTTTGCTATATCTGTGGATGCTTCACTACATCCAAACAGCGACAAAACAACAGATTTTGTGAAAAAGGCACACTTTGCTTATTTTAGTATGAAACTAGGCAACCAAGACAAGCCATGGGTACCTCATTCAGTTTGCCGGGTGTGTTTTGAAAACCTCAGAGCATGGACTAAGGGAAAGAGAAAGAGCTTGGCTTTTGGTATTCCAATGGTATGGAGGGAGCCACAGAATCACTTTGATGACTGCTACTTCTGTTTAGTCAATATTTCTGGATACAGTTCCAAAACTAAATCATCTATCAGTTACCCTAACCTGCCATCAGCAATGAGACCTGTACCATATTCAGATGAAATATCACCTCCCGTTTTTACTGGCTTAGTTGA
>VUQI01002592.1:0-11361 GCA_015106735.1 Paratilapia polleni | reverse complement strand
AAAAAAAAGAAAATATAAAAAAAAAAAAAAAAATAAAAAAAAAAGTGAAAAAACACCAAAAAAAAAAAAAAACCCAAAAACAAACAAAAAACAAAACAAAACAAGGTCTATCCTCTTTATATCTAAAATACAAAGTACATATTGTGTATGTATATAATGGTATATTTAAGTAGAGCATTTGAAGCTGTTTGAGTAGTCAATAGGAATGTAAGTATGATATAGAAATGTAGTTCATTTGCCATTTAGTACACATGTGGTGTAAAGAGTATATGTAATGAGTGGAAGCCATCTTAAATAAAGCTTCCATTCTATTTGGTCAAGGACAGCTTTCTGTTTGTACTTCTTGCAATTGTCCAGCAGATGGGGATGTTTGTCTCTTTAAGATATTCATATCCCATACCCAGACCTTCACCAACACCACTACTGACCCTTCTCTTTTGTCAAAGAGATGTCCAGCCTGGCCTATATCTGACCCTGTCCCTTCCTGTGTGCTGCAGCCAGGCCTTATTAAAATAAGTCACCACTAAGCTGCTGTGTAGCTGTTGTTTACTGTATGCAAGGTGAGTGCAGTAATACATTCAGTGCTTCTGCTTTAACTAACAACCCTGCAGAAGTAGCGGACATAGTAATTTAATGTACAAATAGAAGAAGCAGAAGTTATTTGGTTTTGTTGTCAGATCTCAGAAACATTATAAACTTTGTGAATTTTCATATACACTGAATGCTTGCCAGCAGGGAAATTTCACATTTTTTAAATGCTCAGCAGACCTGCTCTGCCTAAGTGTTACACAACCAGTGACCCTCAATCACATGCTGGCTGCTAAGCTGGCACTCAGTCTTCAAAACTTTGAAAATCCCTGATCTAGATTCTTCAGTGCCCCTCCATCATGGAATATTAAATAGACATGCATCATGTGTGCTGACTGATGTTTGGTTAGAGTTTTACATTTATCTGGGCTTTATGGCAGAGTGGCTAGATGGAAGCCTCTCCTTTGTGCAAAACACATGAAAGCCCATTTGGAGTTTGCAAAAAAAAGCACCTGAAGGACTCTCAGACTGTGAACGAGATTTTCTGATCTGATGAAACCACGATAGAACTTTCTGGGCTCAATTCTAAATGTTATGTCTGGAAGAAACAAGGCACCGCTCATCACCTACCCAACACCATCCCAAAGCATGGTGGTGGCACCTGTGGGGGTGTTTTTCAGCAGCATGTACTGGGAGACTGGTCAGGGTTGAGGGAAAGCTGAATGAAGTAAAGTATAGAGATATCCTCTGAACCCTATTGAACATCTCTGTAGAGACATGAAAATGGCTGTCCACCGGCAGTTGACATCCAACCTGATTGAGTTTGAGAGGATTTGCAAAGAAGACTGTTGGAAAATCCCCCAATTCAGGTGTCCAAAGCTTGTTGCATTATACTCAAAAAGGCTCGAGGCTGTAATTGCTGCCAAAGGTGCTTCAAATAAGTACTAAGTAAAGGATCTGAATACTTATGTAAATGTGATATTTCAGTTTTTTCTTTTTAATAAAAAAATAATCCTAAAATTCTGTTTTCAATTCAATTTATGGGGTACTGGGTGTGTGTGTATAAATTTATATTCGGTCTGTGTCTGAAACTGGTGTGTCTGTGCCAGGTGAAACAACTTTCTGTATTAAAGCATCGTTTTTCCCCGAATAAATTTCAAATAGAATTGTTGTGAAAAGTTTGTACTGTGAACCATTCCACCATGAAGCTTTAGTTCTAGTTCGACTTTTATTTTGAAGGTCATAAATGGAAGTATCAGCAGGTTGTTGGCAGAAGCCGGTACTGCCGCCTGTTGAATGGAGGGAGTGGGAAGAGGCGGTTGTTCTCACTTCCAGTTATCAGAGAACCTGTGTGAGTTCAGTTTCTCAGTTTGAGTTCTTTAGTGGAGGAAGTCTTTGTTTGTTTGAGCGGAAACCCATGCGATGCACACTGAGGGCTGCATCTGATAAAAGAGAAGCCGCGCACCGCTTTCAGCTGCACATTTTGTTGAGTCGTCTCGAGACCGCGGATGTGTTTATTACTCAGCGGAGCAGCAGCAGCAGCAGCAGCACAAGAAACAAAGTTTACAGAGGTGAGTCCACGCACGAAAAACCACGAGGCTTGTAACCTGTCAAGATGTGCAGTTAAACGAGGCCTGCGGGCAAACTTTGTAGCGGGTTTTTAACAAATTTTCGAGTTGGAATTCAGTCAAAAGTAACTCATGAAGAAGAGATACGTTAAAATAGAAGTCAAAACTTTTCTGAGGTCAAGTAAATATATCCTACTGAGAAGTGGAGAGTGCATATACCTGCTGGTAGTTACGTTTGTGGAATGACCCACAAAAGTTAATCTAAATAGGTATGCAATCACAGAAGAGTGGACCTGCACTCAATTCGACTCTTTAGGCGTAGTTATATGTAATGAGTCTGCAGAATAGCAAGTGTTGTAGTTATTTACACCGGTAGTTCTGTGTGCCAACTTGGGGAGAAAACACAAGATTGCTGACTGCACAAAAAAAGGGGAATACACTAACATAGTGTTTGTAATGTGTTTTTGGAAAAGTCGTTTTTATTTATAATTTTTTTTAAATAAATTTTTGTACTGGTTTATAGGTTTTTAACCATTCGTGGGGCGATATTTCTTGACACCAGCTGTATTTGTCAGTGTTTAGATGGTTTAGTCTGCTCATGACTATAACAGAAGAGTTGAAATTGAAGAGAAATGCCCCCTTGGTCTCGTTCTGAGCTGCTATATCATAGTATGACATGAAGTGGATAAAGGAAACACAGTAATACAATCTTTCGTTCTTTTGCACAAAAATCTGCCAAGAGCCACCAGAGAATCGTGCTTGGTGATGTCTTTGGCTACAGCATTTGTGGTATAAAATTTTAAAGTAAACTTACCAGTAATGCTTTGTTCTATCCAAAAGCCAAAGATCTTTAGTTAACTATGAAACTTTGGTTAAAAAACAAAGGCATGGAATCATTATACTGTAGAACACAAAGGGAGATTACTGAAATGATTAAATAATCATCAGAATTTTTTTTTAGTTATTAGTTGTTGTTTTTTTTTTAAATGGATTATTTGATGAGCTAATTGTTGCAATTCTAGGTTGTAGATAGACTGAGAAATTATTTAGATTCTGCTAATGAATCAGGTACCTGGTAATAGGTTTTTAAATTGAATTATGGGGGATTAAGAATCTGGAAATCGACCTGTTGGTAGAAAGATCTACAGCTTGTTTAGGATACCAAGATAATTGTACCAAAATAGAACTGTGAGTTGTTTAGTCTGCAGATGGCAAGCAAGTGACTTTGCAACCAATATTGTTTAAGACCATGTAATTTCAAAGTAAAATAAAATAATCAAGGTGGTGGTCCCTTTAGAAACGGTTATCACATATACAGTATGGCCAAAGGTGAATCTCCATTTAAGAACAAGGATCCCAATGTTCACAGACAAACTCAAGCGCCTAGCATAGTAGTGTGGTGGTAGTCTATAGGTTGTATGCAGAGCTTTGTAGACCCCCATCTACATGTTGTAGCAGTGTATATTTCTCTATCTACACAGACGGATTCCATGTCGGAAAATAGTCTAAGCCATAACATTCACAGGAGGTTCTGTTAGCAGATTTAACTGTCTAAGTGAAAGGTAAGCAAAGGTTGTTGCAATGAGTATGTGCTATGTTTTATGTTTTAAATTACATTAGCTGATATATCACCTTGATGATTAGATACAGTCAGAATGTAAATATGTTTCCTTTGAAATGGGCAAATTGGGACCACGAGTTAAAGTGTTGTTTTTTTGTTTGTTTTTTGCCAATATGGTTGTTTTCTGGGAGCAAGCATGCCTACCTGTTTCTTTCTCTCTTTCTCTCAGGGTTTGTAATTGCATTAGTCTGAGTACTTTCTCATGACAGGGCTTCTGTTATAGGATTAGTCCACATGCTAACACAAACCAACACTTGCACACGAGCACACAAGCATAAGAAACGTTCCTGTTTATTCCTTCACTGCAGGTCAACAGAAAAATAAGTACCATCATATTTTCAGGATTTTGCACCACTTGGCGTTTGTTCTTGTAACAGCCAATTAGCTTAGCTTTGCATTAAGACTGGAAACAGCAAGTGTGTCTCTATCCAAATGTATCAAAAGTCACATGCTAACACCCGGCAAAACTGTCTCTTAAAAAATGGTTCCCATAGAGCTAAACTGAGACTGATTCCTGATGGCATTTGGAAGTGTGCACTGTAGTGTGCTCTACAATATGTTAATGCAGTGCAGTCTCTCTCTGTCCTTATAACAGAAGGAAGAACATATGTATGTTTGATGGTATATCTTTCCTTGAGGATTTCTGGGTATTATAGTATACTAAAATATCTTGATACCATCCAAGCTTACAAGTCAGCAACTATGGTGGCATTTTTTTGTTCTCCTGTGGAGTTGGATGATACAGGTTAAACTCAACCCCATAGACTGATGATGTAACAGTGGGGGAGGATCTGATGGAAGGTGGGGTGAAGTCGTGGTGAGTTGACCTTTTGGTTGGTTTTGGTGTTTACCAGATGGATTGTCATGGTGATGGTTGCGCACATGGTGATGCCTAACACATTTCTTCCTGAGTGAATCATGTCATCAAATATAGATGCTTTTTGATTTTGATTGTGGGTAACACATGTTTAGAGATGTACTGTGAAGCTCAAGTTGTACTGAACAGCTTTTTAATTCTTGTGTGTGTGTGTGTGTGTTAATGCCAACAAATCCTTTTAACACCACATGTGGTGAACAGTGCACAGATGGTCTCATTCTCACACACAACCTGTAGTCCCTGGCACACACCCTTTTTGAAGCATTATGAATGTGGTCTCACTCTCCCACATGTATCTGGATGATAAGCTGTTCTTGTTTTTGTTTTTTTTGTTTTTTTACTCAAACATGTCTCAAACATGGATTTAGGTTTTTAGTTTAGAATTTCAAGAACAAGATGAATAGCATACACCTTTAGTGATTCATCATTGTAATATTCTTTTATTATATTACTCAGGTTAGAATTTCAAAGAGCAAAAGGTAATAATTCATACTTTTGCTGAAGTTTTTCATCTTACCCTGGCCTGGTGATAGGAAAATCCTCTTAAAAGCATCCCTTATCATTTATCCATTCCAAAGGTTGTTCATCTTTGCCTTGTAGTGACTTATTACTAATAATGTGTGGTAATACTTTTTAAGGGAGAAACCCAAAGGCTTGAAGGGTTTTCTAGCGTGTTTGAATCCACCTACTTCGAGTGTCTTTTTTTTCCTGGACAATGTGTATCAATAAAAGCAAAATTTGTTTATATTGCAGAACATGCTGACTTAAGCACTTTCCAATACTCGCCTTTTACATTAGTCCAGTAGCATTTAAACAGATTAAGAACCTGCACACTTATGCATAGATGGCGTGAAAATAGTTTTATGGATCCGAAACGTGTTACTTTGAACATGATTGAAATGGTAACAGAAAGACTTTCAGCAGATCAAGAGACATGGAGAGCCCCGCTGACATAGGAGTTTTAAGACTGATACTGATATTTGCTGATATAAAAATGTGATATTCAGATATATTGGCTGATAATTTTTTTTCTTTCAGACACATGAAACATAAACAGATTTCCCAAACATTTGTTATGTGTAGTTATTTATTTACTCACGCTCTGCCTGACTCTGCTTGGATCAGCTGGTTGTTTGTGGAATCCAAACGTGTTGCCAACAGGGAAGTTGCAGAGTACCCTGTGGTGGACAAACTATGTAATGCACACTCTTGCTGACGTTGCAAAGTAAAGAAGAGATGGGCGAAACGTTTCTCCCATCTCTTCTTTACTTTTTAAATTTTCTTTTATCGGCTGGTAAATGGAAAATTATTTAACGATACCAATATATTGGCAAATGGTTAGAGCTACAGCCCATAATGTCGGCTGGCCAATATATCTGTTGGGCTCTGCATGTAACCACCTTGTATGTGCCTTGTCAGTTCATATGAATATCATGAATATCATATATTCATATTTGTAAATTCATATCATGCATGAAATAATAACAGGTATACTGGTACATCCAGTATATGAGCACTACAGTACTTCTGCAGTTATATTTGTTTGGTAAATGTTCAAGGCTCTTCTTGAATTTAGTTTGTGGCTGAACCTCTGGTGAAAGTGTGAACTTGTTAACCTGTGGACGCACTGCGGACATTTGTATTGAACATATACTAAACATTTAGTTACATTTATTATTTATTTTAACATTTATGTCGATTGATTCCTCTCATCTCTGTGCATATCCCCGATCAGACGTCTTTAAAAGGGTGAGAGATGAGAGCGTAACCAGATTGAGACCAAAACCAAAGACCTGTCATTGAGCAATTTTCCTTTAACTTCCACGTAAAATTAGTTGAGTCATTTGCTTTCCTGTCATCCAAACCATAACAAACCTCTCAGTCTCTCTGTAATCATGATCAGCTCTAGCTGTTCTATCTTTTCATAATCTTTTACAGAACACAACTGTGAAACTAATACTTGTTTGGGGAAGGCTGTATTTTACATTTCCTGGGTGTTCAAGTGTGACTACATGTGTGACAAAAGCATATTGCCAAAATTAAACGTGTGGTTGTGTTTTTTTTTTTGTTTTTGTTTTTTTTTAAAGGGAAAAAGAAACTGAATTTATTGCAGACTATAAACTGACTTCAGTTCAAAGAAACAGTAAAGTTTCAGACACATGTAAAATGTATTTACATTGCCCTCCAAAAGAAAGTCAAGAGTAGAGTTAATTTGACATGTTTTGCTGTTAAACTAAGCTGTTTAAATTTGATGTCAAAATAAAACAAGTGATGGAGTGGGACTTTAATATTTGGACAGTCACACAGGTTTTGTAATTTTGCCTCTTGATTGAAGATGTGATTGAAGTGTAGACTTTCAGCTTCAATTCAGGGAGTTTAACAAAAGTATTGCATCAGCTGCTTAGGATTTACAGCCATTTTTTATACATAGTCCTCCATTTTCAGAGGCTTAAAAATAATTGAACAAACTAACAAGATTTTAATTTTTTTCAATTCAATTCAATTTTATTTATATAGCGCCAATTCACAACAATAGTCGCCTCAAGGCGCTCTATATTTTAGGGTAAAGACCCTACAATATTAGACAGAAAACCTCAACAGTCAGACGACCCCCTATGAGCAAGCAATATAATATAAGGATTGTTTTTAATGCTTGGATGAAAATCCTTTGCAGTCAATGACTAAAGTCTAGAACTCACGGACATCACTAAATGTTGCATTTCCTCCCTTGAGACACTCTGCTGAGCCTTTTCTGTAGCCACTTTTGGTTGCTACTTGTTTGTGAGTCTTTCTGCCTTCAGTGTCTTTAGTAACTTCAGTAACATGCTCTATTGGGTTTAGATCATGTGACTAATTTGGCCACTGAAGAATATCCCATTTCTTTGCCTTGAGAAACTCTTGGATTGCTTTTGCAGTATGGTTTGGGTTATTATTCATTTGTACTGTGAAGTGCTGTCTGATCAGTTTTGCAGCATTTGTCCAAATCTGAGCAGAGAGTATAGCCCTGTACACTTCAGAAGTCATCCTGCTACTTCTATCATAAGTCACATTATCAATAAACACTAGTGACCTGGTTCCACTGGCAGCCATACATGACCATTACATAGCGTTGCCTCCACCATATTTGACAGATGATGTAGTATTCTTCTGATTGTGAACTGTTTCTTTCCTTCTCCATACTTTTCCCTTCCCATCATTCTGGTACAAGTTAATCTTGGTTTCCAAAAATCCAAATTTTTTCAGAATTGAGCAAGGTGTTTGAAATATTTTCCAGCAGTCTAATTTGGTCTTTTTCTTGAGTGTAACCAGTAGTTTGTGCCTTGTCATAAACCCTCTGTATTGCCATTCAGGCATCTTTTGAAGGCATCTCTTGATTATAGACTTTGACAATGATACACCTACCTCCTCAGGAGTTTTCTTCACTTGTCTGGATGTTGTGAAAGGGTTTTTCTTAAGCAAGGAAAGAATTCTGCTATCATCCACTTTGGTTGTCTTCAGTGGTTTTCCAGGCCCTTTTCATGCACCTTCTTCTTCCACCTTCTTATTTTTAAGAATGCATCAGATTGTTGATTTGGCCACCCCCAAAGTGTTTGCTATCTGACAGGTTTATTTTAATTTTTTTTGTTACACTTACACTTTTTGTTACCTCACTTGCATCAATATCTCTTTGTTCCTCACACTGAGAGTTCCAGTGAACAGCTACCAAATGCTGCTTAATTTGTCATGTAACAATAAGGGAACAGGCCTCACCTGGCTATGAAACTATTATAGAGACATAGACATATTATGAGACAATTTTTAATTACTTTTGAGCCTCTGAAAATGGGACTATATAAAAAATGGCTGTAAGTAGACCCTGATGCAATATATTGGCTGATATATTGGTATTGGCATTTATAACAGCTGATAAATTTGATTTTAAAAAGTAAAGAGGAGACTGGAGAAAACACCCTTCAACCATGGTATGAGAGCTGATGTTTGCATAGTTTGTTTCAGAAGGCACTCTGCAACTTCCCTGTTGGCAATATGTGTTTGGAATGCCACAGACACAGTGACAACCAGTTGATCTGAGCAGAGTCGGGCAGACTGCAGGTTTATTCATAAACCTGCAGTATAGGTAGATAGTTGTAGATAGTTGTTCAGTAAAATTAAGACCATGGAACCAACTTTGAACAATAAACGGCTCATTTGTAAGAAAGTATTTAAGGCCACAAAAGAGGCACTGAGAGCCATAGAAGAGGAAATAGATATGTTAAGTACAGCAGTGTTGAAAGTTGCAATGAAAAAGAGAGACATTACCAATCAAAAATGATTTCATCTAATGAAAGAAAGTCTGTGTGGTTTCTGGGAAGCGAAATAGCGGGAATCTGCACTATATACAGATAGGTTGATCTTGTGGGTCAGCATTGTTGCACAGGAAGCTGTGGGTTGGTAGAAGCCTGTGCATCAGTGTTTCTAAATAAATCAGGTGTAGCTAAAGCTGCTGTACTGCATCAGCTATCTACAGGAAGTTGAACCAGCTGAGAGCAGGGGTCTATTCCCCATACATAAGTTAAAAGAACCAAGCTCAACATGATAATCCAGGATCAAAATATCCTGGTTAGGCTTATGCAGTTTTTTGTTGCATCAAATGATGAATCCCCTGCTGCCAGAATCTCAAGGAGATGTGGAGTCTTTACTGTACTACTCAAGCTGCACCACCTTTCCCTCTTCTTCCTCTCTTACACTTTTTGCTAAGAAACTTGCAATGCAAACTTTCCATTTTCTAGATGCAAGTATTACTGTGCAGCTCAACAGCAGCTCTATTTACTGCTCACCTTTCATTGTTTTTATGCTGGGAGTAATTAATGAGGAAAGGAACACTGCCATATTTTCTCAGATGCTTTGCTGTCTCAAAATCATAGTTCTGTCTCTAAGAAGATCACTGTTTTGTAGATTTATGATGAATTCTGTGCCCTTACATGCTGAATATTCAGCTGTGTTTCCCTCTCTCTACAGCAGCCAGCTTGCATAATGGGGTCTTTCCGGCGTCCCAGACCTCGGTTTATGAGTTCTCCAGTTCTGTCAGACCTTGCCCGGTTCCATGCCAGCACACCTGCTCTACAGATCTCCAACATCACCGTGTGGAACAGGTGAGCTGCATGCAAACAGAAAGTCTTTAACTTAAACTTTAGCTTGATTTGTGTGATCCACATTTGGTTTTCATTTAATGTAAAAGTAAGCAGGAAGTCGATGTGAGCTAAAAGTAAAACCTGTCATGTCAGCATTCATCATATCAGCATATCATCAGTTTTTGTTCAAGACCTGTTGTGAGTTTGAAGTGTATCTATTATATCGTAATTTGGTATTTTTGAGAAGTCACTTTCCCCCAGCAAGCTTTATCTTCTCCTTTATTCCCAGTTAGTAGCTTGTGGCAAAGGACCTGCCCCGACCTGTTACACTTTACATTTTTAAACAGGCAGATGTTAAGAGACAATCCCATGGTTTCCACATAACCTAACAAGTGAGGCTGAAATATAGAATACAGCAAAAATCTGCTTACATGGAGTAGTAGATGGGCTGAGTTCATCAGTATAAACGTCAGATGTTATCAGTTCTAGACTCTAGGACTCCAAAATCCTACAGCAAAATGTTCAGATATCATCTTACCTTTATCCTACTTTTGGCACAGAGGAGTGTTTTGTCATGGGTAAAAACATTAGCTTAAAAAAGAGAAAAATATGCTAAGAGAAGAAGAGGTTGTGTTGAAGGTTAGAAATCTCAAATAGTTGGGTTCATATCTGATTAGTTTCTGATTTTTAATGTTTTGATCTGTTTTGTTAATGGTCTAAGTAGGACTGCAAGATTATGGCCAAAATTAATATCACAATAATAGAATCTTTTTTCCTTTGTGTTGACCATTTTCCTGAAACCTTTGTTACTCACTGTGTTTATTAGATGCATATCTGTGGCCAACTCTTCAGCACTCTTTGCATATAATTTTTTCTTGTTTAAAATCATTTGTCCTAAATCTGAAGTATTTCCAAACAATGGATGATCTGTTTTGAGGAACAAGCTCTTTACCTTCTGCTGTGCCAGACATTTGATTTTTGTTGTATATCTGTCTTTTTAACATAGTGTTACTCGTCCAGACTAGTCCAGGAAACTTCAAGCTGCACAATCCAGGGAATAGCTCAAACTGGCACAAGCAGGCATGTGGTCAGGCGGTGATTTAGGGAGAGCTTAATTTGTTTTTGCTTTGCATTCTATTGCTGGAGCATGCATTTTAAATATCATTTGATCATTTAATTGTGGGAAGCCAAAATCGTGATTGAGATTAAAATTCGACCATGAACTTGCCCAACTTAGCTCTATGTCTAAGTTGGGAAGGTTTTGATTCTAACAGACAGGTGACAAATTAAACGACAAACCAACATAAAATACACTATTGCCAAAAGTATTCGCTCGTCTGCCTTCACACGCATATGAACTTGAGTGACATCCCATTCTTAATCCACAGGGTTTAATATGATGTCGGCCCACCCTTTGCAGCTATAACAGCTTCAACTCTTCTGGGAAGGCTTTCCACAAGGCTTAGGAGTGTGTTTATGGGAATTTTTGACCATTCTTCCAGAAGCACATTTGTGAGGTCAGACACTGATGTTGGACGAGAAGCCTGGCTCGCAGTCTCCGCTCTAATTCATCCCAGAGGTGTTCCGTCGGGTTGAGGTCAGGACTCTGTGCAGGCCAGTCAAGTTTTTCCACACCAAACTCGCTCATCCATGTCT
>VUQI01002591.1:99407-116494 GCA_015106735.1 Paratilapia polleni | reverse complement strand
TTGGACAATTTCATGCTCCCAACTTTGTGGGAACAGTTTGGGGATGGCCCCTTCCTGTTCCAACATGACTGCGCACCAGTGCACAAAGCAAGGTCCATAAAGACATGGATGAGCGAGTTTGGTGTGGAAGAACTTGACTCCTGACCTCAACCCGATAGAGCACCTTTGGCATGAATTAGAGCGGAGACTGCGAGCCAGGCCTTCTCGTCCAACATCAGTGTCTGACCTCACAAATGCGCTTCTGGAAGAATGGTCATAAATTCCCATAAACACACTCCTAAACCTTGTGGAAAGCCTTCCCAGAAGAGTTGAAGCTGTTATAGCTGCAAAGGGTGGGCTGACATCATATTAAATCCTATGGATTAAGAATGGGATGTCACTCAAGTTCATATGTGTGTGAAGGCAGACGAGCGAATACTTTTGGCAATATAGTGTATATTACAACCAGGCAGGGATCATATAAAAATATGTTTCACCCTAATTTAAATGACTCTTTTGTGTTAAAATACCTGAGATGTGCATTTGGGAACTGACAAAAGCAAATATGGTTTCATACTAATCTCCCAGCCTGAACAGATGTGAAATACTTGACAAATGAAACATGGTGTCTGGAGTTAGTGTATTCCGGGTTGTGTTTAATAAGTCAAGTGGGACAAAAAACCAAAAGACTGTGCAATTTGACTTTCAAATATATATTTTTTATTTGACATTTATCAGCTTTTTATACTCTCATAAGAGTTCCGGGGCAAATTGATCTTAAATTTATCAAAAGGGAAGTCTTTCACAAAAGGCTGTTAGAGCATGATGTGATGAGACACCTGAAGTTAACATTTTTAAACACTGAAACCCCTCCACATCTAGCTGTTTTTATTCAAGTTTAATTATATGCTCAGTTTGGAAGATTGACTGTCATGCTACAACAACAGTTGTAGTGTTAAGCAGGGCTTCAGGCTTCCTTATGCTGCTACTAAGACCAGTACAGAACACTGGCAGTCATTCCTAAGGGACAACAGTGCACAGTTTATGGGTAAAACTCCACATGTCTCCACTGTTGACAGCGTTGTTGTCACGAGAAGAAAGCGAAGTTTTAATCTGATGGCTTTGTTTACCTCTCATCCAAGTCTAAGGATAAAAACTAATTAAGAACAGGGAGTAGCAGACTCCTGTAGTGCCATTTTCACAGCTAATTATGCATGAATACAGCCTGCCTAAATAGTTGCTCCCTAGTCTTTGATGTTCTTTTCACTAAATTGCTATGGTTACTTCCGCTCATTAGGCTTTTAAAATTGTAAACGTTGACAGGTTTTGCTTCCTTTCTTCATTGTGCATCCCAGAATCCCTCCGCTTAAGATACGTACAGATGGAGATGTCAGTATTTGCTCCTTCAGTCCTAAATATAAGCATGTGTGCTGTATGTATATCCCTGGTTGCTATTCATGGGTTTAATGCTGTGGATTTAGAAACTGCACTGTGGTCCTTTAAAAACCATTAACCTTCCCATAAAAGTACATATGGCTCTCTATAAACTCTAATGGGGACTAATACACAGGAGTCTATGTGTTCCTTCAGGGGTACCACTTCGAGAAATACGGAAATGAGACTCCATAAAAAAGGAAAATAAAACTTCTTTTTGATAACATTATGGGGTGGATTTCTGTCTACCTTGGTTTAAGTGCTTTCCCAATCAATATGTTTCCAGGATAGTCAAGTTTCTATACCTGTGTGTGTAGGTTTTATGGCCCAAGGCTGTTTGAATATCTAATATTTTATACAAATATTTTTCCCCTGACCCTACTATTATTCACACGGTACTTAAATGAAACAAAGTTTTAAATATTTTGTGCTGAAGCGGTTTGTTTTTTAGAGTAATTAAGTGATTCACTATAATTATTTGGCTCTGCTCCTTAACAACAAAACTCAGCATAGAAAAATAATCACATGATGGAAGTTAATAACTGAATCAAATAAAAGTATAATATCCCAGTTCCCCATTAAGCCCTTTAAAAAATTAATACTGCTGAAAGTGAATAAAAAATGTTTGACATCAAATCCAACCGATGATCAGAAGACATTATCCACACTCAAACATTAGCAACAATCCAGGGGAAACTGAGAAAATAGCCAAAATTATTTCTATGCCTACATCAACCAAACATGACACCAAATACAGCAAAGATTTCTTTTTTAAAAACTTACCACAGTGCTTATGACAGCCTGAGATGCTGGTGCTGTTGGATCACACTGCTTCCGTTTCCTAGACTTGTTTAAAGGGCATTGCAAGGTGAGAAATGGCTCTGTGGCAAGTAATTTTATGGTGATCACCTTGAGTCGTTGCTCTGGCCAGGAGACCAGTCAGTGGAATGGATCAGCTGGGAGCCCTCAGTATGGATTTATGAAAGTGCAGGGCTGGAGGGAAGGATCAGTCACCTGCCTCTGTTTTCTACACACCAAAAGACACAAATGAATAATGTCACAGAGATAATCCAAGGCGACAGTGCTTTGACAAACAATTCACAGATGGTTTCTGGCAGTCGTTACTGATCCACAAAGTTTACTTATCCAGCACTTCTAGAAACTTTAAAATTCCAAACACAATGTGTTAAATTTTTTATTGGGAACAAGCCACTGCTACTGGAGCATTGTCTGGGAAGTGATCTCCCTCTGAAAGTTTGCCATATCCTTTCCAAATAATTGCACACACACACACACATACACACACAATTCAGCATGTCACCCAGCACGTGGCTGTGCACCGAAGGGGACCAGGACGTGTCTGTAAAGGTCCCCTCCATGCGCGTGGTGGTTAGGTTGGCAGGGCAAGCAGGGGAGCGTCCGGATCAAGTTTCCCCCTCCTGCTGTCTAATTATTGACCCATCTGGTATTGTCTTTTCAATTGTTTCAATTATGATGGCACTGGTGTTCCTCGGCACCCTGGCGTCAAGGCATGCATAATTCATGTGCAACACCCTGGACTCCACTCAGAGCTGTGGGTTTGAGCTGAATGTCAATACCTCCTCATGGCCCCAGTGGAGCAGAGGGTTGTCTGTATTGACAGCAAGGCTGATAAGGAGAGCCAAAGCAAGTGCTGCGAAAGACACTGGATAGTGATGCTATCATAGAGCATGTAGGTGAAAAGATTTCTTCTTGAGTGCTTCTGTGTCAGCCAGAGGTAAGCTGTCTTCGCAGCTTGTGTTTACTGTCGCCTAATATGTGGCCTCATTATTGTCACCCCCAGACCTTAGAATCAATAGTGTTCAATTCCTCATGAACCAGAGACACAGCGTTGTTTACTAGGGATTCAGAGCTAACCAAGGGTTAACTCTCTCATCTGGGATTTGACCACTGCTTCCATCAAGTAAGGGTACAGAGGCAGGGAAAAGGTAAAACTCAATCAAGAGGAAAGGGTTCAGGATTGTGACTGTTCATTAAGAGGTGTGAAGATGAAAGAGAGAAGGGGTCACATTTTTGACACCCTGCTGTAATGGAGGTGCTTCTCAGAGGGCAGTATATGGTATCTATAAAATGTGTCATTACTAGATGCCGATGGCAATTGTTTGCCCACAGATTGGAACTCAGCAGATGATCAAAGGGATCTCATATTGTTCACAGTAACAGGCTTATACGCCACTGTGTTTTGACAAGACATTCTGTTATGACACATGAGACACAGGAAAAATTCGTGTTTATGCAGTCTGCATGAGCGCTCAAGAGCACCAACACCATCTGCACTACTTTTAAAACATTATTTAACAGCTGAGAATTTTAAGGTTATTTTTTTCCCCAACTGAATTGCAGGTTACTTTGCATATCCATTTATTATTCCCATCATCATGGTCACAAAAGACTCATTGATTCAGTACTTGTGGACCCATGTGGCTGATTCAGTATTCATACAGTGACCTCTCACAACAACACACCGTCAGTTGCAGGGGCGCTCTCATGGACATTGGCCTACTGGCCTTCAGGTCTATCTCTAGTACCCTTGCAGTCACACCGATGTGTGCGAAATAAGCTGTCAGAGGTGGAACTGGATGGAGATTTAATTCTGCTAAATGCATCTCTAAGGACCCCAACCTGCAAGAACTGAATGATGCCTCTGCCAGTAGGGTGAAAACTCCACACTGGGAATTTTAACCTTCACCTCACTGAAGAATTTTATTTTAAGTGACAAATTAGGGAAAGATTAGCTAGTGCCCCGACTATAACAGGCACCAGTAGCAATGAAAATTAAAATGTGAATTTCATCCTGCAGTTCTTGATTTTTTTTGAAGCAACTGTTATGAGATCTCAACAAATAGCCAGTTTTTATATTCGTAACAGCAGTCACCATGAATGATATGCTTATTAGGGCTGAGGAATTGCATTAATGCTGTCCTATCAGTTTGCCTATTGAGCCTTTGTGGCTACCATCCTACAGTCGTGTTGTTGCCCTGAATTAAACCTTTTATGGCAGCTCTTACCTCTAAGCTGTGTGGCTTGTTGAGGCAGCTTACAGCCTGCGAGGCCCAACTCTCAGCAAAGTGTTTTACAACATTGTATTTTACAGTCCAAAAAACACATCAGCTCAATAAACGGATTGAAACGGGACAATGATGAGATGGGTTCGAAACATATTTCAGGGTTGCTTCATTTTTTATGCAGCTGAAAAGTCTTTGCAGGCAGGACTTCTGAATGTGACATTCAGTAGTTCTTTTTAATTATTAAAAAAAAATGGTAGAAAAGAATGGGTATCTTTGATTTGTGTTCATCTTGGCTAGTTAGTCGCAAAAAGCACTGATAAATTATTTTTAATCATTGTAATTTTCCACATCTCCAAAAAAAATCCCTTTTCTTTTCTTTTTATTGTTCTGTGGGAAGCTGAGATCAGAGTTTTCTTTTGATTCAAACTCACTTATGTACAGAGGTTTTGATGTGAGCAAAATCTGATAGGTGTGAATTTTTCAAAATTAAACCCGGTCTGTTTATTGTCTGTCTCAAAAGGTTTGTCGCGTGTGAATTTGAGGCAGCATGTTGAATAATTTGTAAAGATATTAGAGTACTTTTTTTTGTTTCCTTGTCTCTAAAATTTGGATATTTGGTCTCCAGACAGGTATTTCATAGGCTCATCCTTTACTCTGCTGCATGCGCTTTGTGCAGTGTACATGGAGAAATGACAGAAATACATGATGCCTCTTATGAACAGATCTACCAGTCAAGACTCTAATAAGCTTTACCTCACTGGTTACTCATGCCAAGTCCCAAACACGCCACAGGAAAGCAAAAACAGATAAAATATGGGCACAAGACAACCATCCCTCAACCCATTGTGCTCACTCTAGTGGAAACATTATTTTTCTGTTGATGGAGGACACAAAGCCAGGCTGTTGTCACCCTCTCCTGGCATAGCGACACACGCACAGCTGCACACCCCACCCATCTGCTCATCCACCTCCTGCTCTGGGGCCATCGATCGGGTGCTGTCATGCTCTCAGGGGGAGTAGTATGGGCTTCTTCCTTGGCACAGCATTGCCCTTCCCAGGGAGAGTCGCCGAGCAGCAGGGGGGCTTTGGGAATGGAGGTTGCAGTGGGAAGGGGAGCGTGGTGGCGGGTTGTGTGGCGAGCAGCTGCTTTCCTATGGATCACTTCATTAATATCCCAGGGCAGAAATTTGAGGGGCTGCTGCAGACTAATTAGCCTTGTCTGACCCTCGCATTTCAGAGAGGTCGCTCCTTTCCAGTTTGTGTAGAAGCAATCCAAAGCCGAGTAACCCCCCGCCGTCTACCCAGCACCCATTCACCGTCACTGTCGGTTTTGTTTTAGAAATACAGTGCAGAAGTAGAGAAGTCTTACCTGCCTTACAAGTCTTACAACTTGTTGGAATTAAAAAAGTTTTTTTATGCCTCTTGTCTCATGATGAATTGTCACACACTCTTATCATGCTGTTAAACAGTCCCATGTTATTGCTTACCTGTCTTTGTCCATCACTGGGAGTATGTTTGCATAATGAGCAGTGTCTGTGACTCCCAGTGGGCCCAGGGACAGTGCAGCACAATGGGAGCAGTGTGTGTCTTTGGTACCACGAGACAAGAAGCCATCCCTCATTAGTGTCATCTGTTTTCCCAGATGGCAGGGTCAGGGTAATAGTGAAGCCTGATGAAAGGACTCGTCCTGCAGGGTGACACTCATTCAGCTGCGCAACACTCACTGTGGTTCCCAAACTTCCCAGCTCTCACAGGTGATACTGGGGATTTAGCGGGATTCACAGTCAGAGAGAACTGAACTTCATGTTTTAAGTCCCGCTATACAGCCTTGTACCCATGCCGCAACCTGATGAGTTTAGCAAAGCGATACAAAGAAGAGGAGACAAGTTAACTCAAGAAGGTGGCATTTCAACTTGTTACTCAAAGCAAAAAGGAATGTGAAAACGGGAAAGTAATTACTTTGACACGTGCTATTCTCAAACACAACTTTATTTCTCACCTAAAATATTTCCGTGCAGCATGTTTTAATGATTTTTCAGCGACTCATTAGAGTAGAGCCTGAGTCCAACAAAAAGGCCGTAAGCCTTATGTCATGGCTCAACACTGTGAAAGAAGGCGGAGGGTCTCTCTGCGATGGCTTGTGAGGCAGCATCAGCTTTCGGGAGAAGGAGAAGATAATGAGTGCTTTTACTTTTACCTTGAAAACTCACCAAACGGCGCTTATACCAATTAAGAGCATGGTTTTCACTGGAGTGGCCATTATCAAATCTGACCTTCCAATTATTTTTCTCATTTTTCTCCTGATTCTGTCACCCTAGTGTGTCTGGTCAGCCCTCAGAGCTCCGGAGGATGGACAAGGAATAGATAATAGTTCTCCAAGCTGAAATCCAAAGACTTGAGACACAGAGACATTGCTGCTACAGTGCTACTACACCTCTGTCTTCTGCTATTTATAAAATGCACTTTCCCCATCTTTTTACACAGTACGTTCTTGAATATGTTGAATTGCCTTTTTTGTCCTTTCCTGTCATTTTTTTATAGGGTCAACTCAAGAGTTGCTTAAAATTTGGAAAAGCTGAATTCCAAGTGAAGTGGAGAGTGCTTTTATAACTGTTAGTGGATAGTTGTGCAGTAAAATGGGCAGCCAAAGAAAATTGCTTTATACTTTATATTACAGATAGATGGATATATGTTAAATAGGAAATGGAATTGGACAGATGTATATATTCTATGATCTTACAGGAAAGAGTTAAATCCCTTTGGATTCAAGTTATTTTCAGTTTTAGGATGTGGAGGTGGAATCCAGTGCCAATGTTTGCCAGGTCTTGCTTCCTTTTCACAATATTGTTTCGTGATTGGTGGCAATTTCTTGCTTTTACTTGAATTTCTTGAGTTTTATTTCATTTCCCCTGCTCTTTACCAGCTATTTTTGGTTTTATTGTTCAAATTTGGCACTGATGGGTCTAAGTGTTATTTTTTGCTGTGACATCGTAGACTCTGCAGAAGGTGATGTTGTTAATGGTAATTTTTCTTTTTCTGGATTTTCTTGGATTTGTTCATTTGTTCCAGTGAAATTCTGATTGGTGCACCCACTGTGGCAGTTATTTGGTGTTCGTTGAGAAGGTGTTGACCTGGGGAGAGAGTGTGTTGACTCTGCATAAAGTAATTCCAGGATTTTTTGAATTCATTCAACATGAAGACTACATGTTACTATTTGCATGTAGTCCTCCAACAAGCCAGTAGTACATAGATCACATGCTGATTAGCTAAAGGTTAGGCTAAACAGGAAAGGGAACTACCACAGTAAAGTTTAGCACAAAGAGGATGAGATGCAAAACAGAATGAAGAAGCACGGACAAGAAGTGCACACAGTTGCTGCCGTTTTGCTGCCAGTTTTGCTCCGCTACACATACTTATTTTTTGCGTTATGGGGCAAAGCTAAAGGACCAGCAACTGCACAAACATGAAAACGAGTGACCTCCGTTTTCATTTTACATATTTTTGCCTGTGCACATAAGCGGCACAATACAGCCACAACAGGTAGACATGGGTATGCAAAGCTCTGCGTAGCATCAACACAATAACACGCTGGAGCCTTCAGTGTGCTTATCTGATCGCGTGATGGTGACGGTTGCACAACAGCTGTAGCACAGTCAGAAATCTGTCACTGGATACTTTGTCTGAGCCCCCATTTCTCACCACAGAAACACACACACACACACACACAGACACACATGGAATAATGAACATGGCCTTTGTTGTTTGTAAAGAAGATGAAGCAGTGAGGGGATAAAATTGTTTTATAGTAAGCAGGTAAAAGACTTAAGGGTTAAATACAAACATGTTCTGTTACTTTCTGCGTTTTTTTCTCTTACTTTTTAATATGCATTCTAATTAAAGCACTGATCGTAGCAGGATGTCATGCTGAGGGTTGTAGCACCTTGTATTTTCTTGTTATCACGTCTGCCAATCATGTAATAACATTCACTTAATCATTTATTGATATTTTAATTTACATTTTCAAAATGTTTAATATTAATTTAGTATGTAGAATTACTAGTGCTGTAGTATTATCTTTATGTCCACTGATTTTGACCTGACTGTTAAATAAACCACTCAAATAATTAGTGTCATTTTAAAAGGCAAGGGCTTCTTACAGAACAGAAGCAATACATCTTGCTTTTAATCTGTATATGTGTGGGTAGATGTATAATAACATTCATTTAGAATTAGAGGAATTAATGATTAGGTGCCATGACAGAATGACATTACATTAAAATGAACACTATTCAGAGAACATTTCAATGCAGAAATCTTCGTAAAGCCTGGAAATTCAGCTGTCAGAGTGTTACAGGAAATGATTATAAATCAAAATGCCCAGGTTGTCGTTCAACGGCTTCAATTAAAACCAATCCCAAATCTAGTCTGTTTAATTCAGACTGAATCACAAGACTTTTTAACTGTTCTGTCACTCAGCTCAGTGAAACAAATGGTTAATCTGAACTTGGATGGAGACTTGACCTCTGGCTGTAATTCTTTGCTTCAGAGGTCATCTCAAATCCCGCTACAAGAGAAGACATTGTTCCATTCATCATCCCTGGAACATTGTTTCTGTCGAACAGCAAGTAATGACTTGATTAGCATTTTCACCAGAGCGGTGGATACAACCTGGAATCAGATGCATAAAACTGACAAAGCAATACACGGTAATTAGAAAGATGGGAAGAATTAAATCTAAACAATGTTTACACAGGGCTTGGAATAAGTTAAATACAACTATCACTTGTAACATTGTAGACGGACAGTATGGGGAAAGCTTCACTGAATAAATCGCCATCATACCTTAGTGTCACTGAGCATTTACTATATCTGTAAAACAGAATGACAAAGATATAAAGTACTGAATGACTGACTAAGATCTAACGGCCCATTCTCATCACAACTCACAAACCACCAGGCTTTACGCTTCCAATCCTACCTGTTTTACCAGCTAGACTTGTAAATCCTCTGGAATCTCATTTAAACCATGTGGATGTAAGGTGTCCAGAGAAAAAGCCACAAATATCGCTCACGGTGACTTTTTTCGTGAAGTCTATACTGGTGTCAGTCATAATCCTTTCTTTAGATATGGCCTCATATTGTGACATGGCCTTGGTGAATAATGCCTCACCCTCACACTGTTTTTACTCCAAGATATTTTTGTTTTTTATAAATATCATCTTAAGAAAATCTGTTTTCAGCACTGCTAGTTGTCTATCATACAAAATCTGAAAGCACAGAGTCAGGGATACAGTCAAGATATGTCAATAACCTTGAATAAGAAAGCACTATAGACATTACAGCACAGTGGCTAAATGCAATGAAAAAGAGTAAAGCACCAGCTGGTGAAATGAGTGCCTGCGGTTCTGATTGTGGTGTGTGGGATAAGGAGGAGATCAAATGAAAAGATCTGAGGGTGTTGCCAGACATGTTTGCATGAAAAGGTTCCTGAAGGTATTTGTATTGATTTCTTTCAAAGTAAACAGCAGTCTCATTGTGTGTGGCTACACAGTGATTATGTGAGAGCAGAGGAAATTTAGAACGTGCAGTGTTTGTGTTCTCTCTGATATCTATGTGTATTGGATTATGGCACCTCTTCTGCCATTTACACCGCAAATGGAAATTAAGACTTCACTCTCTCCACTTTCAGTGTGCCTCCACTAGAACATGTAGAACAGTTGTTTGTACTGATTATACCGCTGAATAGTAAAGTTCTAAAGTACAAATCTGTTTACAAAAAAGTTGCAAAGCTGTCTAAAATGTAAAGTATTTCCATATCCTATGTTTAATATTAATAATAATAAGGGACTTTGTATGAAAATGTATATTTTTGTTCAGCCACTCCAAGTAAAGCTGCGCTTTAAGCCCATATTCATCACCTTTAACTTGCTAAGCAGCTAAAATAACAAAGATTATGTCAGTGTCCAAACATGGATCTAGCTCTATGTTCATTTTGAATTTTAAGCCAGCAACAGAGAAGATGTTTTGTAGTGCTTAAAGGGATACACTTTCACCGCATCCCAACTTTTATTTTTTTCTAACATGGTTTGTTTGTAGCTGAACGCACACGGAGTGCCGGCAAAAGTCATTTGCATCAGCTGGATGAATGACAGCAGCTGAGATTGTTATCTTTAACAGGAAGCAATGCACTGGCTTTCCTCAGTAAACCATCCCATGTGAACCATCTGCTGTATAGAATGTACCAGACAATAAAGAGGCGTTGACTGGAAATTTGTTATGAGGATGACAAAATAATTATCCCAGCATCATACACATCGCACTCAAGATTTTTCTTTCATTTTTGCACTGGACAAAACATCATTATTTTTGTCATTTTTGAAATATTTAAGTCTGAGCGCCCAGATTCAGGTCGCTTTATAATTCTTTTGCATATGCAACAGAATTCCAATTCAGTGGAGTACATTATGAAACAGATGGTCCCTTAGCAACCAGACACTTTGATGTTAGATGATGTCTGGTCTCTGACTAGCTATGTCAGTTCAATGAATCTACTGATGTAAAATGCACCAGGGCCCTTTTGCACCAAGTACCTCATTCAGATCTCCTTTTTGGCTGAGAGAAGTTACTGGTGCAGCATAGATGGAGAATTGATCTGCAAACTACTTGCAATTGTGTATATTTACAGTCTGAATTGCTAATTTTCAGGTATCTTAGTATGAAATTAGCAATTCAGACTCTAAATCAGGTAATAAAATATGAGAGTTGTAGTTCTGCTGTTATTATGACTTAGTAATACATTATAATGATCATGGTTTTTACTAGAAAAGTAATTAAGACTACAGAGAGAGCAGTGAACACTGTAGCAGCCTTTGCTGGTTAACAGCTTATAAAAAAAAATGCGTAGAAAAGGAACATGATGTACGGTGTATGAAGCAAATCAGTTACTGTGATGTATGAATGTTACTGTGAGCACAGTGCCAGGATGTGTTTTTGGGTACAGTACTGTACAAAAGTCTTGAGCCTACCCTAATTTCTTAATTTTTTTTCTAGGAAAATGTGAAATAGGTGCAGTGATTTATTGAAACATATGCGAACATACATGGAAATACAGTATATAAGGCAAAAGCAGGTTGTACAAAGTTTCTGATGAGCTTCAAAGTCAATATTTGGTATGACCACCTTTATTCTTCAACACAGCCTGAACTCTCTTAGAAAAGCTTTCCTGTAATTTTTTTAAGTAGTCTTCAGGAACAGTTCTCCAGGCTTCTTGAATGATTTTCCAAAGCTTTTCTTTAGATGTTGGCTGCCTCCTCTGTACATATTGACAACAGTTTAAACCAAAAATTTCCAATTTGGATTCAGACCTGTTGCCATTGATTTTCAGTCTAGTTCTTGTGTAATTTGTCAGTATTTTCTCCGTTTCCCCTCCTTAAGAATGGCTTCTTGACAGCCACCCTTCCACTGAGACCATTTCTGATGAGGCTTCAGTGAACAGTAGACTGAAGGGCCAGATGTATCTCTCAGATCCTGTAGCAGGTTTTTGCTGGATTTTTTTCATGTTTCTTAAGGACATGACTTTCCACTACTGTTCATCTGCTCTAGGTAGCTTTTTTAGGCCTGCTACTTCTTTGTTTGTCCTCCAATTGTCCAGTTGCCTCAGATTTTTTAAGGACACACTGCACACCATGCTGAGATATGCCAGGTTTTCAGCTAATAGCTCTTTGCGAATCACCTTTTTGCTCCTTGGAAGCAAAATATAAAGGAATGAGGGGTGGCTCAAGACTTGCACAGTACTGTATGTTTTCAATATGAGCTCCATATTTAAAGTGTCTTATTTAAAACGAAAGAAAACGTGCAAATTGATTCTCAACTTAAATCCTTTAAAAATTGTTTAATTTGTGTAGTTATTCTGACCAGCAGCTCCTGTAGAATTATTTCCAAGGTGAAATGCTCCTGGAGGTCCTGAGCTTGTCATGTATTTAGCAGTTAGACTTCTTTGCCTTTTTTAGTAAACCTGGTGAATGGAGATCAACGTTATTGCTGGTCAAAGCACTTCTCTAGAACTTTTATTTCATTTCCGTTCACTTTTATTGTGTTATTGATAGAATTATATGAAAGCAATATCTCTGTCAGACTCCTTGGGCGGTCTTTGGGAAAGATGAGATTCTGGCATTAAACCCACCTGTTTTGCCTCAAGTCAGCGTGTGTGCAGTGTGGGTGTGTGCTTTCTCCATGGAGTGCACACGCGTGCATGGGGGCATATTTGTACGTGTTAGTAGACATTAGAGCAGGCATAAGTGTGAAATTGACCTCAGCTGTGGTATTAGCTGCCCCCAGAGCGAAGCAATGGCCACCCACATATCAGACAATATCAGTCCCTTAGCTGATCATTGTTTTTGGATAGCTCTTTGTTAGAGGAATGTGTTTGTTTAGACTTTTTCTTTTCTCCATGCCTGCGTTTTTGGATTGCATGTCAATCACTGATGAACTGGCTTTTAATTTACCGCTAATAGTGAGACAATTGTAAGCTTTAAAATTTCATCAAAAGAGCATAATTAGACTTTGAAGTCTGAATACTGATTAACTAACTAAAATGTTAAAGAAACAAGATCGCTGAAGCAAAATGTCAGTTATACCATGCCCAAAAAGCCCCAAACAAAAACAGATATGCTTATTGAACCTTACTGCCTTCATTGTCTTATTACTTTGTCATGCTGGCTCATAGTAGAGCTACTTTCTGCGTTGCACACAAAAATAGCATCAAATAGATTCCTTTCATGGATTAGCAAGTAGCCTCAAACTTGATTGGCAGCTGGTGGGTGGTTAAATTACACATTCGAAGCACATTCTTCATGGAATTAGAGAAAATACTATCTCATCCATAACTTCTCCTTCTTTGGTTAGAAATATTGCTGCACTCCAGTCAAATATTCCTGTTGACTTTTACTGCTTTTGTACATACACTTTTTCTTTTAGATACTACTGGCTTGTTAAATTGAAGTAGCACTGTATCAGGATACTCTGGAAGAGCAGGGCTAATGTGTGAATTAATGTGAAATTTGTGCAGAGAAGTCAGTGTATTCAGTCACACGAGAACACTGGAGGTGTTTTCATCTGTGTTGATTGCATTTGATATTTATCAACTGTTAATGAGATTGTGTTGACCTTTCATTAATCCCTGAAATTAAATATTTTACCTCAAGTGGTTGGTATGGCCTTAACAAAATCATTGTGGTTTAAATGTTAATTTTTAAATTTGAAGTGGAGCTTCTGTTTCAGAATAGTTATGCTGTATTTGGCACACACACACCTTCACCAAGTTTCACCCACACTTCTATAAAGTTATTCAATAATTCATCATCTGGAGTGTGCCAGAAGGAGAGTTATTATTAGTTAGATTTATTTGTGAGTTTCTGCACTCACAAATGTGCAAGTGCTTGTATATTACCTGAACAATACATGGCCCATGTGATTTTAAAAATTCCACTGCATTATTATGAGGTTCCATCCTCTCACTTCCATGTTGTACATTTTCCAGCCAGTTCAATTTAGTGGCTAGTGACTCAAGCGCACTAGAGTAAAAACAGGACGGCAACCTCCTTGCGACTATGAAAAATCTGTGTTTGCCCGATGATTGTATTGAATTTTTTTCACATTCGGCGACCAATTGCAAGTAGTTGCGGCGACCAGCGGATGAACATTTTTGATCTCAAGGTGATTGCACGGGTCATCTGGTGGGAGGCAACCTGTCTCCAAGCAATCGCGGTCAGGCTTGGGATTAACTGCAATCACGCTCAGACAGATTGGTGAAGGTTTGCAAATAATTGCTGTCTACTTTCTAAATGTATACAGATTGCCAACACATTGCAATCAGTATAAGTCTGTCTGTGCTGATGAGTGCAACTTGTCTACAACGTGTCTCTTTGCAATAGGGAACTTGACTCAGCTGATTGCCAACTGGTTGTATTCTGGTTATAGTTCTATATAAAAGCAAGGCACCTATGTTATTTTGTAGTTAAATGGCCATCGTGGAGCAACTGTGTCATTATTTGGGGAGGAATTTCAGATTTTCTGTTTCAAATCTATGAGGTTCTGGCTGGACTCTGCAAGTAGTTCATGTGAATTTCTGTTTAATGTGCATTTCTCTCTATGTAGATGGCAACAGATTTGCAACAGACGGCAACAGATTTGCAATGTTCGCAGTTAATCAAAACAAGATCGCAAGCTCATTGCACACAGTCGCAATAATTTTGGTTGTGCCGTGGTCTCCAGCCGCTGTTTTCACTAGTGTAGCTGTAGCATTAACAAAGTTAACAAGCTTCTTGACAATACTGACTGGATTTATTTTATTACCTTTCATGTCAGCATTAACAAAGACAATTTATTTGGCTAACTTTGTATTTGTCCCAGAGACTTAAGTTAGCTGTCTCTAAAAGAAACCTCATACATACTCTAAATTCTCAACTCAGGGGATATCTTCACCAAAAGGAAAAAGTATTCAGCTGGCTTTTTTGGGGGTAGATTGCCATGAAGATTATATGTTTTCATCCAAAGCTTTCACAGAGCATATTAAGGCAGCATCCCACAGGGGTGGAATCGCTTATTCCTCTGATGCTATTTTGAACACAGTAGGACTGGACACGTGGCATGTTGCTGGTTAAAGAGGCAGATTACCCACGGAGGTATTTCTATGTTGATTTCTCCTCCATGAGAAGCCATTAGCCTCCGGGGGCAGTGACGAGGTCTGCCCATTATTCAGGGACAAGGTGGTTGAAATGGAGAAGGATAAGACACAATGTGCTCAGGGCCAAGCTGCTCACTCCTCTGACCTGCTTCTCAAATGGCTTTTCCACACTCTCATAAAAGCCATTGCGCTGCATTTTAAAGAATAATAGAATCGCTGCCTCCTCCCCAAGAAACTATTTTAGCTTTGTAATTCCTTGGCACTAGGGCATTTCTTTGAAGGTGACTTCACAGCAAGTTTTCTTTTTACACCTCACAAAAATGCCTATAAGAAAAATCAAAAGCTCCCTTAAACAAGGGCAGCGTGAGCATTGCCGCTTTTGTCGCTACATCAAGTTATGAGAATGAGGCTGTGAAGAAAACGAAATGCCTCCATGCCTTTGAAACATGGAGGTCTGTGAGGGGCATGTAGAGGAGTTCTGCGTCTCTGACGCTTCCATCACTATTACACTTGATCTTTGCCTCTCAACATCCTGTTTGCCTTGACATGTTTAATTCATGCTATTTTAACCAATTCTTTACCATGAGGTGCAGGAAAATATCAAACGAGACAAAATTTAAATCCATTTGCTAAAGGATTTTCATTGGGTAATCAGTGGGTGCGATTTTTTTGCAGTTTCTGTAAAACTGCACTTAAAGGTTAAATTTAGTTGTAAAGTTAGTAAAGTTGACAATCAGAGCAACACATTACTGTTTTTCCGTGGGCTGTTGGTCAGTGACATCACTTTAAATTCAACTCTTTTGCAGTTTTTTGGTCTTTTATGTCTCTTTTGGACCCGAGCTGGTGCTGTCATAATCTATGCATATAATTCTGCATGTTCTATGCCGGAGTTTTGTTGAGAAGAATAATGTTTGCCTTTTTCGTGGTCCAGGAGAATGATCTTTTTTGTGAGTGTCGACAGCTCATTTTATTGTCACCACAAGACTATGTGAGGGTGACAGTGTTAGCAAACACTGACCACACTGACCGCCAATGATTATGGGTCTGTCTGCACAGTATAGTAGGCACTGTTATGTTGTTGAGACCAGACTGTTAACATAGCAGTCTTACAGTCTTTCTCACATGCTTACACACACACACACACAAACAAGAAATCTGGTTTTTCCATTCTGGTTATAGACCGTATACATAGACAAAAATAGCCTCAGAATATGAGTACATTGTTATATTCGGAGACCATGTCTGTGAAGCATCCTGTACCTGGCTGAATGATTGCATACTTGGTTAAATGTACTGGTGCAGTCCTACAGGTTGAACTTTAGCAGTTCTTGACCACAGTGAGTTGTTTTCATTTTTATTGAGAATTATTGTCAAAACCTTGCCCCCTTAAGCTGCAGTCCCTTGGATAAGAAGCTTAGGCAAATACACTATCACCTGCTGCATCCACTCCTTTTTTTTCTATTCTAAGTAGCACACTTGCTTTGTGTTTATAACAGAAAACACACCACTCCTTTCCCCCCCTTCTAATGCCAGGGGACCCTGAAATTGCTCTTATTAATCAGAGCAGTGATAATGAGCAGTGAATAATAACCATGGGTGGAGGCCTACTGAATGCAATGAGATGGAGAAAAAGTGCCCTTCTCCCCTAGAGAGGTGTTTATTTGAGATTTTAAGATTTGAATATTTCTCTGGTTATCCCTAGAGACTCAATGTGAGTATTTCTGCCACTGACCGTATCTCTTACAAGGGGTAGTACCAGCTGCTGTCCTCATCCTCCTACTGTCCTTCCTTTTTTACATCTTCTGAAATATAATTTTTTTTTTTACTGTTGCGCTGGAAAAACTACAGTAAAATTTTTTACAATAAGTCTGCATTATAAAAACTCTGAAAGCCAAGGTGTGTGTGTGTGTGTGGGGGGGGGGGGGGGGGGGTGGGATAGAGGT
>VUQI01002591.1:25016-66507 GCA_015106735.1 Paratilapia polleni | reverse complement strand
TTTGGATAATAAAAAAAAAAAAAAAAAAAAAAAAAGCTATACTAGATGTATTATCTTTATGCTATAAAAGAAAAATGTTTACATTATTATATATTGAAGAACTGAAACAATAACGTTTAGCTTATTCACATATGTGAGCTTTTTGATTGAACCCACTTGCAAGTGCTCCGGCAAAAACACAATGCTATTAGAAAAATTTATATTTTGTTTCAGTGCAGTGTCCTGGCCTCAATCAATGCAGTCCTTTTTTCTGGAATCACTCAGCGTATTGGAAATGTCAAATCCATCCTAGTGGCCTCTGTAATGAGTAGAGGGGTGCTGGCTTAAAGTCATTCATTTTTTTTATTGACCATTGGATTCCATAAGGAAAATCACACAGCGATGCCTCAGTCACATGTTAATGAAAACACGGTGGACCTTGAATATATTGCTAGAGGACCTTCCAGAGTCACAGCCATAGAGCAAATTTGGACATGGCTGAGCTAAATCAAATCAACAGCAATGTCATACACCAGCTGTAGAAAGTTGGTTTTGCACAGAAATAACTTGAATGTGTCCCCCTGGTGATTTTCCTCTTGAATTCCTGCTCTGGCGTAACCATTTTGCTCTTGCTGAACGTCTGCTGGGAGCTAAAACTCTACTCCTTCATGTTATGTACAAGTCAGCCAGCTAAAATGTTAAATATGAGGAAAGCAAGTACAATTGAGTTTTACTGCAAAATCTGTATTATCTTTTCTTGCGAATCTGCATGAAAATTGAAATAAGTTTTTATTACCTGGTGCTAACAGGTTACAGTTATGTCACTATCTTGAATTGTGGATATCAATGCAGCTAAAACACCTTGTGCGATGTCCCCATTATTGTTAAGAATACCACATTGAAGCTCATATCAGCATTTCACACATGGGCCTTTTTCCTCCACTCAGGCGTGATTAAAGGTAAATGCTGTATACTTAGGCGCCCTTGGGCCAAGGACTCCGTTGGACCAAGGGGACACTTTTTTAAAGCTCACTATAGGACCAGCATATGGCTTAGGCATGTAGAGAAAAGCAAAGCTGTGCACACAATGAAAGAGCTGGGTAATTCCATTTCCAATTGGACACATTGCAACAAGATACATGGCCAGAGAGGGGACTGAGTGTGTATTCAGAAATAATTCTGGTGAGGGGACGGGCAAGAGGACTCAAGCTTCGCAATTACCACAAGAAAGAAACAACACAGGACTCCTAACATTTGCACCAAACAGCACCATTTTTTCTTAATTCCCTAATGTAGCAAAAAAAGCAAGTTCAGTGTTCTCTGAAAGAAGCCTTCCCTTGTCGGTGGGTCATTGCTTTATGTGCCTGTCTTTGTCAAGCTTCCAGCTGTTTTTGCATCTTGCTGGCTAAGTGCAAATTTAGTCCAAATCCTGCCTTTGTTTGAGAGCAGTTTATATAGCTTTTACGTCTCAGGTATACAACTGTGTTGCCGATTGCCTCTTTCAGTGACCTGTTTTCTGTATCCTGAGGTATTACCCAGGCTGTCCGTTAGATTTAAATTTGTACAAAAGAGTCCAGTCAGGGACTTGGGGCCCAAAGGCGAAGCAGGCAGCGTGGTCTAATGATGAGAGGAGGGGATTTGCGGCCAACAGTATCAACCCTAGTCTAGAAGCCATACGTACACAAATCTCTGTGTAGCAGCATGGTGACAGTGGAAAGGCCCTGGAGTGTCAACCCAGTTGTCTCTGAAGTCTGTCTGCAGAGTCTTGGATACCGTATACAGGTCAACATGGCAGCCGCAGTCTTATGACACATGCTCTTCATCAAGCAAAGGAAAATTTGAGTACATGAGTAATTACAATATAAGATGGAAGCTGCATTCAAAAGCATTCATCATTCACTACGTGTAGTGGCAGTGGTAGTAGATATCTGCTTTTTAACTATTGTGAAATAATTGAACAAAAAAAGAAAATCACCTTTTAAGATAATTAAATACTGGAAATGTATTATTCTGTAACAATAGTGGATATTATTAATGTAATTTGGTGAGCAAGATTATGTTGCTATTTTTTAAACGTCTTTTTCTATATATTTTATATATTTAAAGTAAAACCTCTAATCCTTATTAATCCTTTTACGATTAAAAAAAAAAAAGTTCTATCCAAAGTTAGGACAAGGTATTTTACAACACAGTAACTCAAAAGGAGATTGATCACAATACAGAAATCTCAAACTGTTGTAGTAATGAACATAGGAATTGTGAGATCCTATTCATTCTGAATTTAATAGCATTTTATAAGGTTTTCACCAGCCCTCACCCATATGTATGTTGGACATATGCAAGTTTTTCTTTTTTGGTATTATGTCGAAAAACTAAAATGCCATTATGCATGTTGTCGTAATACCTAAATTACATATTTGAGTGTATCATAGTATAATTTTAGTGATTATTCTAATAATCATATGTCTGAATTAAACACTACTTTCCTGTGCAGTTGGCTTATACCATTTAACAGGCAGGACTTAGGCGAGAATTCTTTGTTTCACATCACTGTCACTCTTTTTTAGCAGGCTGCTTGACAGCATCTTAGTGTCAGGATTTGGAGAGTCCCTGGCTTTTAACCATCTTAGCTGACAATACCTCCATTTCTTGACAGCTTATATTCACTCACTCTGTTGCTATGTGAACATGAATTTCTCCTGCCTACCCCTTCACTCATCACTTTTCTTTTTTTTTCTTCCCTCGCATGGTTATGCCTCTCTGTATTAAACAATCAGTTATATTTAATTGCATTTACTGGTTGAGATGAGTCAAGTCCGAAAACTTTATTTTGTCTAATTCCCACTGCAAGCTGGAATGAGCTCAAGTTTTTTTCTGTGCGCTAAAAGGGACAAGTCGTTCTTTGGAGGATGGCAGGTGTAGAAGCATAATTACGATTAAAGCTTTGCAGAAGTGTCCTGCCTATCTGTGGACTAGAGTCATAACACAGGCTCAGGCTGACAGTACTGTGTTTGCACAAAATAACTTGCTTGGCTACAAAAACAAATGGCCACTGCAGGTCAAATGCAATGGTGAGAAAATAATCTGCTGTTCCCACTTTTCACCTCAGCTGAATTCAGCCAATGACACTTTTCTGTCCATCATTAAAAGCCTGGCTCTGCAGGTGTATAATATTCGCTGGTGGTACAGGAATACTATTTTGAATATAGCCTACAAAATGGAATGCCATGTGGTGTCAATATTGTTTTTATGGTGCAGAGGAGAGTGTGCAAGCTTCCCTGCAGATCCACAGCTAATTGGCTCGCTCTGTAGTTTGCCGGGTCCTGTCCTATGGCTGTTCCTCAGTGCCCATTCACACCTTTCACCAACATCCCCGCAGGTGGAGTGTGAAATCCATTTGTTTCAAGGCAGGAACCAAAGCGCTCTCTACCCTGTGACAGACCATTTTGTCTGCAGCTCCAGACAGTTCCTATTGAGCTAAACAGGTATAACTCAACGGTATAAGTCAGGCGGCTAATAGTGAATCATTAGCTTTAAACCAAAGCGAGTGTTTCTGGCTTGATGTGATGGCCACCCATTGTTCCCACATTTTTCCAGTGATAAGCAGACAATTAGTGGTTCGGCTCAACATCAGCGGGGGTCATGAATCATGGAGTCGCATCATGTCAGCCTGATTCAGCTGGCTCAGTGAAAAATTAACCCCTTAAGATCGTGGTTTAAAAACGGCCCTATCATTGTACACTTTATACCTTCCTCCCTGGAAGTGACATAAATAGGTCGTTACCCAACAGTGAAGAAGGGGGACTTACCCAGTGTTCTGTTCTCATGGCATGGTTAATGACTGACCTTTTGAAACTGTGTACAGGGGTAGCCCTGAGAAATGAGTCTGCCATTGAGAACCACTGATGACCTGCAAGCTGACCTTGACTGGAGATAAACAGCACGTTTGTTTGTGACCCTTTGTAATAACCACAACCATTAGCGTGTTCTGACGACATTTGGGATCCGCCATTCCTCTGAGGCTCTATGGGAAGATTTAGTGACTAGTGTCACAAAGTTTGTTTCCTGACTAAGGAATAGTACAGGCCTAATGAGAATGAGAAATTCAAAATGCTAAATTACCACAGTTAGGGCACCACCTGTCTCTGGTGTGCCCTGGTAATTATCTTGCATCACTACTTTCTCATTTCTGCCCACCGAGATGACATTAGCATAGAACAGGAAGGGCTCTGCATACACTAGATGAGGCACTTGGCTGATTGCATGCCTGTCCTGACCCCTATGTCCAACACACAGCTAGCGGAAGCTCTCCAGATCATAATGAACCCATAGGATGTTTTCTGGCTCTTCACAAATAAACAAAGGGCTCAAATGTTAGACTTTGTATAAATTAGCATTAATGACTTCATTATGTTTCTGGACACTGTTCTGTTCTCACGAACAGTACTTCATTAAGTGGTGTTGGGCATTTAATTGAAGTTCCTGTTCTGTTTAAAAGGTAGTTTGACAAGTTGCAGAAGTGAACACCTGGCCCCATTTAGAGCAAACATAACGGATGAATGTTTATGAGCACCATGTGTCAATTTAATGTGCTTGAACCAAGGCAAGGTGTTTTGGTTGAAATTTAAAACACATTTTGTGATCTTCTAATATTTTTTTGATGTCGACTGCAGTCTTGAAAATGTGTGTTTGTCTGTGCATTCACTCGATCCTGAGCATTCTTAAAGTAGCCTAAGGCACAATGAGTTGCCCCAGGACTGACTGATATTAAATATTTGATTTTAATCTGTCTTCAAATAATATATATATTTAAAGTTATTTCATTACCTGTTTCAGTTTGTATGAACCTAGTTTGTATGTTGTATTCATAATATACAGCGTCATATATGTCTAAACATTTTATATAGTGTAGTGATGTGTTGCCTTGACATTCTGAATGTTTTCTCCCGACCTTAGGATAGAAAAAGGGGATGAATAAAGTCCGCAAAACAGATAATCTTAGTGATTGTCATTGAAGATATTTGAGTGCTGATTGCCTTATTTCGCAGTTTGCCAATGCTGACAACAAGACAACATTACAAAGTTGTCTATCTCAAACCACAGCTAAACAAATCACTTGGTGATGAGACATGGAGGAATGCGGTGCAGATGAGACAGCTGATTATAGCAACACCTGTGATCAGAATACATTATTTGAAAGGATTTATTGTGTAGTATAGTGTACAGTGTAGTGTGGTATTTGAGTAGTGCTGTCACAGAGTCATGGGGAAAAAGGAAAGTTTTCACAGGAATCTGTACAGTCCTGTGAAAATCTAAATACACCCCATGATTCAGTAGCTTGTAGAATCACCTTTAGCTGCAATAACTTGGAATAATAATTTTCTGTATGCTTTTGTCAGTTTTTCATATCGTTGTGGAGGAATTTTGGCCCACTCTGCTTTACAATGCTACTTCAGTTCATTGAGGTTTGTTGACATTAGTTTATTCACAGCTTTCTTAAGGTCCTGCTGCAGCGTTTCAGTCGATTTGAGGTCTGCTCTTTGACTGGGCGATTGCAACACCTTGATTCTTTTTTTTGTTGTAGATTTGCTGCTGTGCTTGGGATCATTGTCTTGTTGCATGACCCATTTTTGGTCTTGCTTTAGCTGTCATATAAATGGCCTCACATTTGACTCTAGAATACTTTGGTATACAGAGGAGTTCATGGTCGACTCAGTGACTGCAAGGTGCCCAGGTCCTGTGGCTGCAAAACAAACACAAATGATCACTCCTCCACCACCATGCTTAACAGTCAGTATGAGGTGTTTGTGCTGCTATGCTTTTGTCAAAAATGGTGCTATGCATTATGTCGAAACATCTCTATTTTGGTGTCTGTCCAAAGGACATTGTTCCAGTGTCTTGTGGTTTGGTCAGATGCAACTTTGCAAACCTAAGCTGTGCTGCCATGTTCTTTTTAGAGAGAAGAGGCTTTCTCCTGGCAACCTTTCCAAACAAGCCATAGTCATTTTGCTCTAATTGAACTGTCATGAAATTTTAGCATTGCACGGTCTGACCTTGGGGACGTCCACTCCTGGAAAGATTGTGGCATTGAATTAACACACACCTGAATGCTCCAGACCAGCAAACAGCCGAAACCTCTGCTTATATAGAAGTGATCACACTTACTGATGATCAGTTAGTCAAGTGCATTTGATTATCAGCACCTGGCTGCTGTTTACCCTCTTAATTCCTATGGAAGAAGTAAGGGTTCACTTAGTTTTTCATAGGACTGCATAGAGTCCCATGAAAACCATGGCAAGATGGACTTTCTAAAATTCTCTATTGTGCTTTTAACATAATTTTCACCACTTTGTTCTATATGCAAAAACAAAAAAATGAACAGCATCATAATGTCAGCTGTCAGCAGATCAATCTTTAGTAAAAAGAAAATAAAGACTGCTGCTAAAAAATAGGTAACACTGTCACAGTAACACTATGATTAACACATGTCTATTATTTATTCAGTGTTGAATTAGTCTGATTTAATTATCTGGACATTTTTTGGCCTGTTTAGTCTTTCCTGGGCCTGAGTTCTGCCAGATGTGCCTTAGGGACTTGGACCTAATAGCCTTTATCGATTCAGGCAATAGCCGTATGAAAACCTGCTTTTCCCAGGTCTAATTTTAATGTGGCTTTTGCACCTATGCCCAAAGAACTGTCAATTGGTTTTCTGCCTCTTTATGGACCTGTAGGGGTGAGTTGGTTAATGATATCACCACAGTGTGAAGATTAGAACTCAATTATCTGCCTATGCCATAGACCTTGGTCCTGGCCCAACATATTAATCATGTTTCTTGATAGAGCTCAGCTAACGTGGGGAAGAAGCTCACAGCCATATGAAAACTGTGCAGGGAAGAATATATTGTAGAACTTTACAATTGTTTTCTTTTGCTTTCCTTTTCTGCAGTACTGTGTTGTAAATATTTTTCTCATTTTTAATGCAAATCTTGCTTACTGCACTCCATACTTCCATTCACGAGTTTGCAGTTTAGGCTCCAGGATCAAAAGCTTTCAATTATTATAAGTATTCTGAAAAACCTGTGTGAACTAATTGAGCCCTGTAGTCCAAATTTAAAGTTCCGTTTTAATATTCAAATCACTTAGCTGTCCCAAGGCTTCCTATATTTTCCATTCATGTTAAAAGAGTCTGAAAGTAGAAATTCACTGCTTTTCAGATCAAGCTTAAAAAGCACTTGCTGAGATGGAATAAATGGCAACATTAGAGCTGTATTGAATATCAGGCGATGCAGTCACTGTTTGTGGAAATAAAAATGTAATTTGGAAAATTATGTTTTCTGCAACAATAACCCTCTGACATTCTGTTAAAGTAATAAGTAAATCTGATATTCAGTTTGCTTTTAAAGAAGTAAATTTCCTAATGCAGGTGCAGAAACATGGCCTCATTTTGCACATTTTGCCCAAGGAGGCTCTCATTTTCTTAAAAAGGTGAATATTGCAAATCTAGGAACTACTGACTCAAATATGTCTTTTTTCACAGAAACCTCAGCTTAATTCATTAGATGATTTTACATGCCATACTGAAGACAGCAGTATATGATGCTATAGTGTTGTAGGGTTAGGACTGTTGCTGTGAGCAGCAGCTATATAACATAAAAGTGAATTTAATTATAATCCGTTGTTAGGCCAAAAAAGCACTTAGAAATTTTGTGATATATAGTTTACAAGATGATTGTATCTTAAAAGAGAGAAGGGTAAAGAATAAATATTACCATATTTTATGATGCTACTTAATTTCTGCACAGTAAAATGCACCTTTTATTATTAGGTAAACAGATGCAATGCAGACATCTTTTTTTTCACTATAAATTTGGATGTCTTATCTAGATCCACTATTTTTCTCTTTCCATCTCTACAGGTGCATTTGCATTCACCTTGCTTTTTCTTTAATCATGAAGGATCATGTAGAAAAAACCTTTTTATCTTCTGAAGGTCAGTTTCAATGGTAGTCTCTAGTCTGAGTCTGCCTAATAGAGGTGTGTTTCATCAGAGGACTCTTGTGCTTCCTGCAAGGCATATACAAGATGCATTTTTGATGTGGTTTTCTTTTTAGAAAAATAGAAGACTTGTGATAGTAATGACATCGCCCGCAGACTGCTACAGAAGCTGATTGAAGAATCTATTTTGGCTACAGGAGTTCTGTCAGTGGGATGCTTGCTCCTGAAGCAGGTCACTGTGATCTTTCTGGCACCTGCTGGAGCTCACAAACAGGCCCCCCTCCCAGTCCTTCACCACATGTCCTGGTAGAGGGATGCGAGTCCCCAAGGGAGGCTGCTTCCCCACCAGATGCCAGCCAGCGCTGCCTCCAACTGCTGTAGTACTTCCATTAACATACTGACAGACATGACATGCATAAGAGAGCTTTATAAAGTAATCCTCCGCTCTAAACACTAACAGAATAGTTTCTGTAGAGCCTCAACACTTCCAGTATTGCATTACTTTTTCTGATGTTTTGTTTCTAATGTCTCTGCGCTTACCTCCCTTTGTTTTTGACTGTGATGAGATCAGACAGGGAAATCAATAAAGAAAACATTGTGGTTTGACAGTGACATGAAACACCCAAACTCATGCTTGTCTGTAAAAGTGCTAGTTGTCAGGAGAGCTTTAGTTGATATAGTGGCTGTTTTGTTGAGTTTTTTTGTTTGTTTATTTGCTTGTTTTGCTTTTCGGAGGAATAAGTTTTATTTTGTTTGTTTGGCCAGACACAGCTGCTGGATCAGTCACAGATCATCAGTGACGTTTGTGTCAAATAGGGATTGATTATATTTCCCATGTAATAAAAGAAATACAGTGCTACGAAAACATTCCAGCACTATAAGTATGATGCCTGACAAAAACAATAACACTTTGAAAGTTATGTTTTACATGCTGCTGTCAACATCCGGGGCATGTTGTATCATTCGTATAATTTTACTGTTTATCCAAATTTACTGGTAATTGTGCTCCTGCCAGTTTGTTAAATTACATATGACAAACTAAAATGATCTCACTCATTAGCATTTTTGTCTTGTTCTAACAGGTGTGCAGTGTACTGCAGTGTTACTGACAAAGAAAGTAAAAGCTTCCCACCCACACAACAGGGTGACTTTCACGCCCTCATTGCTTTGAAGTCAGATTCAAAGCATAAACCACAGAGGCTGGGAAAAGATAAGGGAGTGATTTCCCCTATTTTTTTTTCTACCATCCTTTATCTTTGTTGAGCGAGTGCAAGTTCACTCTCTTTGTGGTCAGCCCAAGTTTACTTTTCATCACAAAGCCACTCTCGCCTCTCTCATCTGCGTGGAGAAAAAAAAGAAAAAGTGGATTTGGAGCAGCACCACTGTACAAGTTTTGATTTAAAATTTAGCTGCTGTTATAATAAAAATTGTGCTTATTTGAATTGAACTTGTCAGATGACATACTAGCACCTGCATTGTGGTGGGTTATATTCGGCTGAGTGGCAGCACACCTTTGTGTCAGGAGGTGAGGACAGTGAGAGGTTTGTCATGGGGGGAAGCAAGTGTAAATAATTTAAGGAGTCGGGGAGTAAAGAGTCATGGTTCCTGCATACATTGAAACATTCTGAAGGCAGTGTTGGGGCTGCAGGCAGGCTCCAGACTTCTATACTCGTCTGAGATGCAGTAGCCAGGTTTCAAATTATTTCTCACAGGAAAGAACTCCCCCACAGATTGATTGAAGTAAGATTTCAAATGTATACCTTTTGCGTTTGTATCCTCATTCAAACAGATATGCCATAATGAGGGAAAAGCTCATACAAACAAAATGGTTTTCAGCATTTTGTATGCGGCATCAAGTTTCTTAATGATGCAAAAACACTGATGTCTCCATTATCTGAGTAATTACTTTAGATGTTTAGATTTAATAAACACACTGCTGGTTTGTTAGAATGTTGCAGAAAGCCTCTTGAAGGCTATTATTAGACAGCTATAGTCTACATTAGTGGCATCTGCTATTCCCATGCTCTCCTGCTACTATCTGTGCAGGCTAATAAATCACATACTGTAGCAGACTACAGCATTGTGCTACAGGCAGGGGTATAACAACAGCAGTGTTGATACAGGCGCACCTATGTAGCAAGCTCCAGCTCCCTATGATCTCTTTCATTTCACTCCAAACCTCTACCCTGCAGCACTCAGGCTTACACAGAGGACACTATCAAAGCATCAGCCACAAAAAAGGAGACGAGCGCAAACATATATTTAGGAAATGCTGCAGTGTTCAGAGCTGTGGCAAATTGGTATTGTTACGGTTCCTCATTTTAGGCTGCTCTGCTTCACTGTGCCATTGCATTAGCCTGGTGGACTTTGATGGTGGAAAAGAAAGGATGAGGCTAGGATTAGTTTAATGCTACTAATTAACAAAAGACAGAGGAGAGGAACATACTATCTGGTTCTGGATGTCACGCAGCCCTTCAGCACCTCCTCTGCTGTTAATTACCTCTGGCGTTTCACCGTCTCTCCCAGGAACGGACAGGGCGCGCATCTCTTGAGCTGCCGCATGCATGGTCATAAGAAGAAATAGATTTACCCTAACCAACTGGTAGCACATGTTCTATCTTTTTTCTCTTGAGTGTCATTAAGTGACAGCACAATGGCAACCAATTTAAAAGTATGTCTCTAAGTGTAATAAATGCATATTTGTTGTGATTTATATTAGTTTTTTGAATCATGTTAATGTGAAACAAACGTTTCTGTGTTTCTTAACTTGACTGTTTTAGTGCCAAGCATTATAATAGGTTAATCTCTTATCAACGTTCTTCACATTTAATAAATGGATCATCTATCAAGAGCTTGATATCCAATTAAGATAGCAATTGGGTATGGGATTTGCCAGATGAATAGTGTGAATACTGAGTTTCTCCACTGTACAGTAAGTGGAAGCAGCAGCATATCTCTGTATTGTCCTGCAAAGCCACGTAAGTCCTGCTATACAGTTGTTTTACATGCTTCTATTCTTGATAAGCAAACAACAACAGGCTACCATCTATTTACCGTTTTTTAGCAAGGCGTGTGCACCAGCTTATTCAGTCGGCTAATGATGTGGCAGCAGTGCAGTGCGTGACATCATAAAGGTACGGGTTAGGAGCTACAGTCAGTGTCTGTCAGTCATCAGAATATGAAAAAAGGGTTGTAATTAGACTGGACTGAGGCATAATAGTTGGTGCCACGCGAGCTGGTTTGAGTATTTCCGAAACTGTGGATGCTCTGGGATTTTCATGCGCATCAGTCTCTGGGGTTTATACAGAATAGTGCAAAAACAAAAACAGCAACAACAGAAAAATCAGTAACTGGCAGTTCTATGGACAGAATTGCCTTACTGATGAGAGAGGTCAGAGGAGACATGCCAGACTGGTTGGAGCTGACAGAGAGCCTACAGTAAATCATATGACCACTCTCTACAACTGTGGTGAGCAGAAAAACAACTCTGAATGCACAACATGTCCAAACCTGAGGTGGATGGGCTACAACACCAGAAGACCATGTCAGCCAAGAACAGAAATCTGTGACTGCAGTGGGCACATACTCACCAAAATTGGACAGCTGAAGACCTAAAAACACATGGTCTTAATGAATCTCACTTCCTGCTGATACACAATGACGGTAAAGTCAGAATTTGGCACCACCTACATGAATCCACATCTCCGACCTGCCTTGTATCAATAGTCCAAGCTGCCGGTGGTGGTGTGATGGGGGTAATGCCAGTCAATGTGCGCTTGAAGTGAGTTCAGTATACTTTAATGGCCTCCACAGTTGCAGATGTAAATCCAGTAGAGCACCTCTGAAATGTGATAGAATGCATGATTCACAGCATTAATGTGCAATGTTACATGCTGCAATCTACATAGACATAGGAGTACTTAAAGTGCACAAAAGGCAACAAAATCTTTTTCAGCATAATAATTAGTGTTACAAATATGTTTCAGTTTGTATGTGTTGTTGTCAACTGGATGTAAATTACCAGTAGCTGTTAATAGCTACCACATTGTTTAACAAAGTCAAGACTTTAAAATAGAGTGCTTGTGTTAATTGGTTGTTGAGGCATTTGCATCTGTTTCCAAGCCTCATCTGCTGTGCCAAGAACAGGAGCATCTGATTTTAAGTAACTGGTGCAAAACTTTCTAATCACCACCTTCAGAAGTTTTCTTTGAAGGTGTAAAGCACCCTTAGCAGTGCCAGTGTTTCACAGCCTTGATTCATATTTCTGTGGCAATGAATTCACTGCATGCTGACCTCTAGAGAATATGTCATGGCCAGAAGGCCTAATCCAGTTACAATGTGTGCACCAACCATACTTTATCACCAGCAACTGTATCTACCTTTCCTCAGGCTGTGGGACCACACTCTGGAGAAAAGATGCCTCAAAGCTCTACTGTAGACTTGGATCACGTTGTCCTAATCCATTCCAAAGCATAACAACTACATCCTAGGAAAACAAAACTTGCCCTTGGCTAGAGCTTTGGGGTAGCTCACACCTGTCTACTTGGTATGGTCTCTGTTCTTGTGTGTTTCCAGAAGGGAAAACTGAATAAACAAGACATGCCATTTGTGCTGTCTTCCTGGAGAATTAATTCAGCACTAGGTTTGTCTGTGTTTCTGATGATCTACAAGAGGACTGAAAAAACAGTGAGACACATGTGTATCAGTAAATAAAAAAGCTTTTGATATGAATCTGCTTCTACAGTAAGATTGGGTATATGTATCTGCTTAGTCTTTCTACCCTTACAACTTTTAAATTGTACTTTTAATACATGAGAATTTTCTTAAATCAGATCTCACAAAAAAGAAAGTGAGCCACATTATGCAGCACAGGCTTTGGTTAGGTCAATATTCAGTACTTACTATTCTGTGTAATACAATTGGCTCTCTATCTCTGAACAATTTCAGTGTGCATAAGCACCTATTTAAAAGCAAGTATGTTTTCAGGTAACATGAAACTACTGGAAACAAATGGCTGAACATCTGAGTACTCCTCCATCTTTGTTGAATTTAATGCTTATTGCAGGGAGTAGATGACAAACTGTGGAGTAGAAGGTGCTTAACCAGCTAATTTTGGGATTTGCGTATTCTTTCTTGTGCATCTGATGCCAATTTTCATAGGGGTTTTAACCAGATTGTGTCTGGAAGTTGGATCATCATTCAGTAGGGTTATCTGAGTAGTCGTGTACAGTAAATATTGATGTGTTTAAATCCTTAGTTTGTTTAATACACTGCTGTAATGCAGTAGCCATCTTTTATGGCTTCTTAGTAAGCACAAAGGACCATAGTCATTCTTCATTGTCTCTAACATGCGTCATTTTCTTTCATTTTTCACTGTCATCCATTTGAACCAGTCAACTCTTTCTTGTATAACACTGTGAAGATAAGTAATAGCTGCACTGTTTATTACCGTGTTTTGTTTTGTTTTTATTTCACAAGAAAATAATTTGAGGAACAATTCATATCCTCTAGCTGTCTAGTTGGTTGAAGCAATCACTTCTGCTGCTACCTCGTGGCTCCTTTTTATTGATTGTCTGTATTACTCCCTGCTATGCACTCAAAATTACCTGTGCTAGAAGATACAGATAAATTAAAGGCCAGGCATTTTAACGTAATGCAATTGCAGGGGGTTTGGAGGTGGAGGGATATGCTGCACTGAATCTCCTCTCCTCACTTCTCTTTTCTGCTCCAGTGAAGTTTTGTAATTAGATTGTCATAGCACAGACTGCTCTTGGGCCTGCCACTGTTTTATATGCAGATGACTCAAATGATTTGTCTCATGATTTCATTGTCACTGTTTACTTGACTTTGACTATGTTGATGTGAGAGTTCTGTGGCTCAGGAGGTAAGAAAGGCTTAGGGAAGGTGCAAATCAGAGAAAAATAAACAGTGTTTACATGAGAGTGCTCATAATTAGTCCTTTTTGTGCTCTTGGAAGATAATCCAATTAGAATGTCCGATGATGATTAACTCGCTGTATATTAATCACTTTCTAACACAATAGTGCACCAATTGTTAGGAAGATTGCCAGTGGGACTAATGACAAATCACAGTGATATGAAGGATTGTGCAACAGCTTAAAATGTCATTTTGAGAAATATTAGTTTTTTTCATGCGTGCTTCAAACTAAAAGTCCTTACTTGTACATTTGTGCTAATGTCATAATACAGGAATATTGGATATGCAGTTCTCTAGTGAAATGTCAAAAATAGCTTATGAGTTGCACTGTGGGAATGACCTTTACTCTGTGTTTTAAACATCCCACTGTCCAAAGCCCGGAATTCCAATTCCATCCCCATATTTAATTGTTGCAGACCGTACTTACAGAAAAGTCCTGTGTAAAGTGGTCTGGCTGCTGTACAAGCATGATTGCTAAAGCCCGGCCAGATCTGTGTTGTGGTCCAGAGGAGTGGGCCAAAACCAACAGATGGGTAGAGCAGAGGAAATGCTGCTGCAGTGTTTGTCCCAAACACCATGCCGAGCGGGTGTCCCTCCTCAGAGACTGACCACTTGGCCTTACATCCACTGTGCTGATGCCAGGAGAGACGGAGAAGGCAGGAGGGAGAGGAATTGTGGGGCAAACAACAAGGGGAATACAATGGGAGGGGAAACCAGAAGTCAGCTAAGCTAGATAACCTTCTTTAACCATCCATACCAAGCATAAATATACAGATGTATGCAATACACAGGTACACATTCAGTCAAACAACCTTCAGATTTTGCCTAGCAGCATTTACTCACTGATGTCATGATGCAGACATCTTCCACATGTTAGCTAGAGTGCAGGTCATTGCTGAGCCAGGTGCACGCTACCCTATGTGTGTGTGGGTGGAAGTAGTGCAAGGGGAGCACTAATGCTTAATATGAGCTGCCTTCCTTCTCCCTCTAAATAGGATATAATATCTGCTCTTCATTAATGATGCAGGGCCCAGCCCCATGCAGCAGAATGCATTAGAGCTTTAATCAGCAGATACGATTGCTTTGTACTTCGTTTGACTGCACTAGAGGGCTTAATGGGGGTTTGGTGGCGGTTCATGACAAGGCTGATGACAGGAGAAAAGTGAAATGAAAAGAAATAAAAAATTTTAATGATATTCAATCTGACAGCATCTTAGAGTGATTTTAAAGGGATGCAGTCAATATAATCCTTTTTTTCTTTCAGTAACTTTTGTATTTGGAAGCAGGTGTAAAAAAAAAAATCCCTTAGTCAGAACTAGCATCTTTGTGTTCTTTTCAGTGATAATTTGGCAATAGAAACCAGGATTCTTTCCAAAAGGAATAGAGTACATGACAGAGTGAGATGATCTTTAGTGGTGACTTCAAAAACTGCCGAAGTGGCTTTCAGGCCACGTCTAATCTTCTTTTTTCCTTTTCCTGCCATTAATTTTCATGCCAAAATAATGAAATGCAAATATTTCTCATCAGTTCTCTGGGAGAAGCCTTGTGACTAATTAGAGATCTGGAATGTAAAGAATCCAACAAGGGACAGGACTTTTTCCCTTTTGGGACTCCTCTGGTTCCCACTGTTATTGTTGTACAGCATGCATACTGGAGGATGACTTTGATGTTTTTTGTTTTTTTTCTGGCCAAAATGTGCCCCAGCTTCTACATTTTAGTTTAATTTTTGTTAAATCAACAATGACACGGGGTAATATGTCATGTGTTATTGTTCATCTTAGGTTGTACTTACCTAATTTTAAGACCTGGTAACTACCAGATGATTTTTTTTTTGTTGTTGTTATGTCCTGATACATAAAATCTTAGAATTGAACGAGGGTGGACTTTCTTTTTACCGTGACTGTAGATGTGAAGACGCAATAAAAATTGAAATTCAAAACAAACAAAAAACAAAAAAAGCTGGCCCCTAGATACAACCCCATCCACCACCTTGTCAGGTTGGTAACTACTGAAGTAACAGTTGACTGTCTTCCTAGTGACTGCCTACATAGTGTTTTTTGTCACAAGAAATAGGTTAAGTGGGTCTGTTTTGAACTGGAATTTATTCTGATACTTCTCAGCTGTTCATCCTTGACTATAACACATACTATTGTTTCCCGCTCTTTTCTGAAAGAAGTCAGAAAGTTTCCACAAAAACGATTCTGTAGAAGACATGTCTAATTACTGTACAAATGTTATCTCTATTATACGTGCTCAGGTGAACTGTTGTTTGTAATACCTTCTTTGTCTCACAGTGGAATCTTTGGGTTGTGTGAATGAATCTGCCATCTGCTGAATGGGTTGAGATACTTTCATAGTCATCATCCTTGAATCCCACTCAAAGGATTGGTTATTCAGGCAGTTGGCACAGACTTGTACCCTGGAGTGAAAAAACCCCTGAAACAGTGAACTGAGTCAGGATTTATCTGACCACACTGGGGTCTGAAGCTTTGGTCCAAGGTGAAGGATCAAAGCTGCCAAGTGTGGTGCTTGTGCACCTCATGTCTACACAGATAAACCTTGCCTTAACACTGCCAGTACTTCTCCCCTTTTTTAACATTGTTATTACGTGTTGCTCTTCTTTTGAGTACATTTTATGGCACATTCCTATCAGTTCAAAAGAATTTGTATATTATTAAAAAAATACAAGTAATATGAGTGAAGGAGGGGTTACTTTGAAGCACAGGATATCTGTGTGAGTGGCAGTATCTCAGTGCAGACCTGCAGTTTTGAGCAGGAGCAAAGCAAATCTGTGCATGAGGTTTACATTTTTAAGTGCAAAGGCAAAGCATTCAGGGAGAGTACGACAGTATCTGAAAATATATAACAGTTCTGCTCTACTTGAGACATTTGGGAAAATTAGTCTTTTCCTTGATCTCTTTTAGGATAAATTATCCCGTGTGGCTGTTTTGATTCACTGCAAAGGTCTTAACACATTTCAAGAAGCTGTATAGGTCAAGACACTGATATAACCTTTCCTATTGTGTAGGACATGCTTCATATTAAGATATCGCCAGTGAGGTAATACAGTCCCCTCAAGGTTCTCATCCTAAACTTCCCTGTTTTTCTTTGGAGCCATTATTCTGCACTGACCTCACTGGGCGATCATTTTTAGGTGGGCATTTTAGATACAAGGTACAGGGTGAAATTTAACTACATTAATGACTCCTGCTGTACCTACCAAGGCAGAATTAATTTTAGTCATACACTTAGTGTCTCTGCTCAGAGATGTCACTTAGCCCTTAACAGAGGTGGCAATTTGCCTGGCAACATAAAACTGTGTTTGTTTAAGAGCTCATCAGGGATTATTGGCTGTTATTATGTCAGTGGAAATTATCGGCCTGCTGTGGAAATTGCCTAAATGGATTTTGTGCATCAGCCATCATGTGGGATTTATGTAGTAGATATTTGATAGGTATGGTCAACATAATTTTAACATTAACATGGAAATCCCTCACTTGTCCAAGCTCCCCTATCTGTCAACTTTGTTGCCTTTTTGTAAACAGAGTTGGGATGATACTGTTTGTTGTCATGAAAGAATCTTATTTGTTGTGACAGCTTGGGTCTGTCTCTGTATGTGATGGGGATTTGGCCTGGGGAGGTTACAGTGTCTGCTGACTACTCATGCCTTTCTTTATTCTAGCACCACTGGCCCTTTGTCAGATGTTCATTCATCCTGAATGTGATGTGACACTTGCTTTCTAGTGAAAAAACTTTGCATGAAGGCATATGGGTCCCATGCTCTCAGGCTGGAAAAATGAATGGATGAGCTATATACAGTACACCCATATAAGGGATCACACTTGCTACCCACACATTGTTCACAATGGCGTTCTTCCACAGGTTGAAATCCGACATTAAAGGTTGTCATGCTGAAATGGGGTACGTTCTGCTGTATGTCTGTGGCTTCTTGCATCCTGCCAGTCAAACTAAAACAAACATATTCCTAAATGGTGTTTGGTGTTTCACCTGCATAGATCTCTAACAAGGGGCTTTTATGAGTTGTTGTACATCCAGGTAGTTCCTTGCCCTTCCTGTAATTCACCTGCAGAGACCCAGCAGGGAACTGATTCTTCCTCCACAACGTCAGAACTTTGACTGACAGGGAGATGTACTCCTTGTGGAGGGACAGCCAGAGTACACAGAAGCCACTCACTGATAATCTCTCCTGTCCTTGGGACACGGCTTTTTCCACATGCAGACAAATGAATATCAGTCATGCAATTTAAAATCCTCAGTATTAAAAAAGACCTGTGGAGCACCCCTTTTTCTTTTGTACACAGAAGAGCTATCTCTGTCTTTCTTTTACACACAAACAACCACAGTATCGTACAGTGCAGGATTTTATTTATTTATGTTTACAAGGCTCCTCTGTCTTCCTGAATGCTAAATGTAGATAAGCTAATTTTCCTGAGCCGATTATCAGCTTCAGAAACAAGTGGGCAGGCCACAGAGAACATTCAAACATTCAAACATAAATCGAAAGAGCAGTAGAGAGAGGAAGAGAACTGTTTAGTTCCCCTCCTACGTAGCTGGAAATGGATCTCAGCAGTGGCATTTCTCCTCGGCTCAGTCCTGAGATCCCCCCCAGCTTTAAGAGATGCTGCTGCTTGCCACACTAAATGCCCAGTAATTCATTTGTCCTGTAACTCAATAGGAGCGTAACAGATATGATGGAGTTTCACTGTAAACAAAAGGAAAGACCTCTCTTTGTAGTTATTTGGTGGTAGCTGATTCTTCTGCTTTATACCACTTCATAGGTACTCTTTTTGTATATAAACAATTAGACTTTTGTTGTTGTTAAGCTAATGTTATTTTTGAATAATTTGTAAATAGTACAATTTCCAGTCTGTGGAATCTGAAACCAATAAGGCAGCACAACAATATTTCCCCTGACTCAGCCTATTAGATTAGGCATGAATGAAATGTTAGACTTTGCACTGACTGTTTTCATATTTTACAGAGAGGCTTCAGTAATCCTGGGCTTGAGCCAACTTATCTGCGATTAAGCTTGTATTTGCACGTACTTCCTGAACTTTGTGATGGAAGTAAGCACTGTAGCATGCATTGCCTTGAGGTCACCATGACCTTCAACTCCTTTTGCGAGAGTAGGTATTCAAATCTATGCAGCATGGACACAAATATGACTCAAAATGCCTATGCTTGCCTGTTTTCCTGTCACAGCAAGGGTATGCCTGAGAATGACTTCATCCAGGGGACATTTACATTAGTAAATAGCACAAAACTGACAGGCTCGTCTATAAATGAGCGAGTATGCTGTCCTATCAAAAGGCGAGATGGCTGCTGGTGGGGAAATGGGACGTGTTAGGGGCATGTGAACTGTATATACCTGCTGACAATGATGAATGTTGGCTCCAAAATACAGTATAAGTGATTTTCTGTGCTTTATTTATTTATATACTCCCTGAAATTGGGGCCATTTTGACCAATCTGATTAGGATGCTACTGTATGGGAAAGGAGTGGAGAAAGCTGCAGCAAAGGACACTCGCCAAATGGCCAAATGGATATTGGCCTCCATCAGAGTGCCTCTAACAGCACTGGTAAAGAGTAAACAGTGACCCTCTGCGCCACCTGGCATGCTCCCCAAATGTGCTGTGTGGAAAAACTGTATTAAACTGCTTCAGCTCACAGTGAACAGAATCTATGCACCTGTAACATTAAAGATATTAGTTTCTGTTAAGATGTCCAGTCCTCTTTGTCAGAAGCATCCTCTGTTCTCCTCCACAAGACAGATTTATACTATGGTGTACATTATGTTTACTCTTTGATTGAAGCCTGTCTTACACTCTCTTGCTTTTCTTTCAGTTGTTCTCTCCAGGCAATAGTACAAGGAACCACATTCTTTTAGGAGCCCTAGTACAAAAGCCGTAAAGTTGCCTCTTTACTTCATAAAACTGTTTTATAGGCCCTGATGTTTTAATGGTGTTTACAAGGTTTGGATTAACGTGAGCGTTCTGTCAGAGGTACATGATCGGTGCTGCTGAACTGTTGCAGTCTGGTACTCAACTTTCTTCAAACCTGTTTTATGCCTTGATAAAACATCACAATTATTCAGTTTGCAGACAAGTCAGTAAGGAAGCAGTGAGGAAGCTGCAGTACTTTAGAGTGGGAGTGTGGTGAATTCACATACCTTTTCCTATTGTCTGTTCTTATAGAGGCAATGGAAAACAAATCTTAATTTTGCCATGTGATTTACAGTTTCTACTTTAATACTTTTTACTGTAATTGTGTCCAGAATTTTATCATGATCCCTGTTATTTAGTGACTATGTCACAAATGTGACAAAAAACACACATGTCTTAATTTAAGCTAATCAGCTCATTTTCACTGAGCTAGAGAGTCCAAATAGAAAGTGTCAAAATTTGTTTAATATAACCCGTGAAAGTTAATGACACAGAATGTACACAATCCAGACCAAACTAATCTCATATTCACCCTGCACTTTGTCAATAGACTGTATATATGAGATATCATGGAAAGCACCATAGTCACTCTTCATTTGTATGTCCAAATGTAAAGAATATTTGAAACACTGATAAACTGATAGAGCTCTGCCAGTGACAGCATAAACAAAATGTTAAAAAACATGATGTTTGGAATATCCTTTGAAGTCCTAATTTGATCCGTCCAACCAATCCTGTTTTCCAATCAGTCTAGTAATTACACATATTTTATACGGTCAGGGTCTGTTTCACTTTGAGAACACCTACAGGCAGGGTTTTCAGTATCAACACACCACTGGATGGTCAGTGTGTCATGCTATTCGAATTCAGTGCCCTTTATGTTTTTGGGGCTTTTCCTTCCTCATATTTTCCCCCTGATTTATTCTAGCCCAGGGGGTGGTTAGAGGGGTCAGCAGGGTTGAAGCATCACATGAAGAAGTCAATACATGCCCTCTATGTTTGAACAATCTAAATTATATTAATATTTATCAAGCATGGGCCACCTGCTTGCTTTTTAACTAAGTTTGAAATGTTGCACCATTGCTATTGTCACAGTTACTGTCTGCTTTTGGAACAAAACAGTATAAATGTGCATGCTGTTTGTAACCTTTCTCACCTGTCTTGATCTCCACTCTCCTGCTGTGCTTTTTTAAAGTGTCTGTTTGTGAAGTGCGTCACCAGTGGCCTATTCATTCTTCAACAGTGGCTGACATTAGGCTCTGTGTTTACATACATCCAAAATGCTCTCAGTCACTGAGATGATGTCTTGTGCTCTGCTGAAGTGCTGCCATGGAGCATATCCATCCCAGGCATGGGACTGCATACCTGAGATGGATAGGTTCCAAAGGCCCAGTCCATTAACACATCCACTCCTGACCCATAAATCACTGTCCAAGGCCTCCACAGACACCCCTAGCCTGTTGGAAGACTCTGGTCTCCCCTACTATTCACATATGAACCACCCCAGATAAATCAGATCATTCTCTCCTATAACTTTCATTCCTCTTTCATTTCTGCTGTTTATCTTCTGTCCACGTCTCCTCTGACAGATTTTTATTAGCCTATGGTCAGTGACTGAGGTTTACTATTTATTTTTTGCTTTGCGCCCTGTTTGGATAGAGTGTAATAACATACCATGAGATATTGTGCACTGAAAGTCAAGCACAATGGTGTTTTGAAGAGACTTATTCATAAAAATTTCTCTTTGGCAAAATTATTATGGATTTATCACCCCTAATGGAGTAGTTCTAAATTTGATTACCTTTACATCTGATCTGTGATTGGCACATAGACGATCATTTCATTAAGGTCAGAAATGCTTTTTTCTGAGAAAAGAGGAAGAAGGAAGCAGTTAATTACTGCTTGATGTTTAGAGTCCTCCTGTCAGCATGTGTCATGAAGTGCTACACATGCAGTTCTGAGACCCTGAAGACGCTGAGCCTTCTTACACTCATGAGGTTGAGGTTCTCTCCCTGTCAAAGAAATGGAGTCATTGTGGTCCGTGTGATGAAGCTTTATGCTAGCCCCCTGACAAATTAACTCATTAATGATAGATTTAAATTGAACATGTATGAAGAAACCATTCATCTATTCATGGAATCCCATTTGTCCTGTTTTATGGAGTGATGCTTTTGACAGGAAGTAGCAAAATGGAAAAACCTAATCGTCCAGGAAAGATGGGCTTTTTTTTTTTTTTTATTAAGGCCTTTCTCCCCATCTGCCTTACAATTCCCCAACACAAAGAATTAATTTTAGTTTTTTTTTTGTGGTACAAAAATGATGATGGGTCCTGATTAGAACTTATTGTACTTAAATTGAAATGCAAGATATGCTACTTTTTATGATTATCTGCAAATTTCTAAAGCTTTTATTCACCTCATTGTAAGTCCCGCAATTTTTTTTTCTTGCATACCTCACATCCTTGGCAAGGAATATGGGACAGTGAATGTGAGCACAAAGAATATGAAGTACTATGGCAGAAAATGTTTCTTGTAGCAAAGGCTGGTACTGTTCCTCAATCCCTTCTGGAGCATTATGAATGCCAACAGGAAGAACATTGGATGAAGAAGAAAAAGGGAAAAAGGAAAAGTGAGTGCAGGCATGGAGGAAAACTGATGAAGTGCAGGGGGCTGATATAAACTGAAAGAAAAGATGCCAGCTCATTAAACATGTGCAGTTAAGAGGCATGAAGTGAAAAAGGGGTAAAGAAAAGGAGAAAGAAAAGTTTTTTTCTCCTGGGCTTAGAAGCTGACAAGCTGGGTATGGCCGTACTCAGTTGGCCTCATGCAGAGCAACAACCCCCTATTCTGTCAACACGGGTACGCAGCATGTCATCACTGATAAACCCTCTGTGAAAATGAATACAGTCTAGTTCACAAGAAAAACAGATAATGTGGCGGAGGCAAGATCAAAAAAGAAAAGTCTCAGATTCGGAGCGATTTCATACAGTGGCACTGATTACTTTTCTCCTCTCATGTGTTTCTAAAACATACATTAACAAGAAATGCTGTAGCATGTGGATATGGTCTTTAATGGAGAGGACCCCATTATTTCTTGCTACTGAGATAATATCAGCTATTACATTTTCTCAGAAGTCATAGAGGCCTCTGCACAAAGAAAAGTGCCTCCTTTTTGCAGGCTGAGTATGTCTGTAAGGGTGTTATTGTGCAGTCTTGCCAGTAGTAATAGCTTATGGGAAAGCTTCATAAAAAGATTTGGGTTGTGGGGAAGGGATGGGAATTAAAATAGTTTAGTCATTCTTTTAGTTTGTTAGCAGTCATTTTCCAAGTCTTTCATTTATCTCCCTTCACTCTAAATATATCAGCATAGTATTAGTGTTATGTGTTCTCTAGTCATTTGCAAGGACAAGTTAATCATTATAATTTTAAGGATTTTAAGCTTGATAGGTCTGACAGCCTGAAGCTTGTTTAATGGCTTATTCAGAGAATGCAGCAGGATCTTTTTGAAGCAAAATGTGTTCTCATAAGTCTCTGAAATAACTGCCCTGATAGGACTGTCATTATATTACAGAGCCATTATCAGTTGGCACTTTTCCTGAGCAACTGTCCAATGATACCATCCGCTGTGTTGCCCTGTATTCCACCAAGCATAACACTGTAATGTGGTGCGGCAAACATGACATTACTGAATAAGTGTAACCTTGTCAGACCACATCCTGCCAACAGTTATTCTTATAAGGACCTGATGTTGTTAGTTATCTTTTAAGCACTTTTCTCTTTGCAGTAACAAGATTAGTGAGTTCCTCTGACTACTGGAATTAGTGATATCATGTGGAAAAACAAAAACTTGTCTAATGTGTATTGGGCTTTATTTCCATATTGGTAATGACAGCTACATGACACAGGGTTTAGACCTTTTTCAGTGTCCTTTAGCTGTGGAGTTTTGTGCCTTTATCGCATAATCAAAAAACATTTGGGTCCTGTGAACTGAACTTAAAACTATCTAGAGTTGAGTTGAGTAAATAATTTATGTGTCTTTTTCTGTGAGCCACATGATGGACAGGGGCGTTTTCTTGCCGTTCGCCTAATTCATGTTGAGTTAGGCTTCAGTCCTCCCATGACCCATGATGAGCAATGCTCTGTCATGTTGTCTATCTGCTATCATCTATATCTGCATTTCTGGCACCAGTGTCTCCCTCCTCTGGCGCTGTTTCTGTGGAAATCATAATGAAGGAATGAGGAGAAGATAGGATTCCTTGTATCCTTGTTTAAGTGTGATATGCAGCAGTATGGGCTGAAGAATGTGTGTTTGAATGAGTTTTGACATTCACTTTGCTGCATGTCCAAACTGGTAGCACAGTGCATTATTCACTCATAATGCACTCTTTGTGTAATGCTAATGCTTTCTCGTTGTTCCAAATGCCAATTACATTTTAGCAAACTTGTCACTGCATAACCCAATTTAATGCCAATCCACTTGCCCAATACCAAAAGTCAAAATGTTGCTGTCTCAAAAAAAAAAAGAGAGATTGCTGCTCATAATATTAATGTGTCTGAACACTTTTTGTGTACATGAAAGAAGAAAAACCATTAACAACTTTTGATTAAATATCCATCTTCAATAATTCCTAAATAATCTCTCCCAGAGAAGTAAACCCCCCTCATTATGCACTATCTTCATCTGAATTTCTGTGGCGCAGCTTGTGATTGTCCAGTATAGCTTATTTTTATGCCGGAGCACTTCAGTGCTTTCTATTAGATCTTAGGGAGTTTTGCAGGTAAGAAATGTTAAGCATAGAACATTTCACTCCTGACTGATTGCTAGGTCAGTGGCAATGATGCAGGGAGCAGAAAGCAGATGCTTGGGCTGGAACAAAAGTAGCCAAGGTTTTAGTGGCCACAAAATGCTAGGATCTCACGTTGTGAGAAAAAGACTTGCTCTCACATTATCAGCATTCACATTACAGGCTCATTAACAAGAATAATGGAGCTCAATAAAAGCAATCAGGCTCTGAAATAAACTACAATTAAACAACCTTATTTTTCCCCATTAGAGGAGAGGCACCCCTCTGGGCTAGAGAAGAGGGACATTGCTTCAGTCTTTCCCCATCTGCCACAGACAAGACATTTTTACTGTGTAGTCATGACAGCCACATACTGTAAACATCAGAAGAAGGCAAACAGGACAAAGAGGATTTTTGAGTGTTCCTGTTGTTTGAAGCCTCATAATGCTTCTGTCATGCTAAACAAACACATCCCAAAGCTTTTAATGTCTAGTTACATTGCACAAACACATTGTTTACTGTTGTCTTTCTGCAGAGCATCATTCCCTACATAAATCCACCCAAAGCCCCAGCATGAAGTGCGGACTGTAGTGCTCAAGCACGTCACAAGGCTTTGCTTTTGGAGCCGCTGCACCAGGAAATGCCTGTCTGCTTAGGAGCTGTAATTTAATTGAGGGATTAGTATTACTGTGCAGGGTATAATATACTTTCAACACCTGCCATTTAACCTTGCTAGTGGTGAACAGGACTTTCAGGAACAGAGAGAGGGGTTACCTTTAATCGTCAGCATGCTGGAGCCCTGAATGGTGGCTGGGGGTTTCAAGCCCCCTTATTGATTTCAACAGATGGCAGAACCAGAGAGAGTTTTTCCGCTGACTCCATGCCCAGATGAACAGCAGTGTAGAGCCTGCCATGGCTTCATTAAATATTCACTCACAGCAACAACACACACAGACAAGACACAAAAGAACCACAATAAAATTTCTGCCGTGCAGATATTTAGGCAGACCATCGAGCTGTATGTAAAGAAAAAGACGTTCACCTCATTCCCAACTTTTTAAAATATTGAACAGTCAGCACGAGTGCCTTTTAAACCTCAGTAAGCTAGATAATGCAAGTTTGAATTATATTAATTATTAATTCTGAGCCTTTTTTCCTTCTATTATCAGTCTTACTTGAAAAAGATTATCCATTTCTAATCATATCTAACAATTATCGTGCTCTTTCTGAGAAGCTGTAATTTAGCATTTCATAAAGCACTAATGGAACAAGTTAGGATGTGTCACGGAAGAATTTGACAGCCTATGCTATGAGACTGCTGTTATGCATGCAAAACACTCCCAAAGATCTTGGACCACCTGAGGATTTGTTTATGTTAGAAATTAACTGCAAGAAAGATGATTGCTGGGCAGGTCAGGAAAATAATTACAGGGCTCAGGCAGTGTCAGGCGTTACATTAGGCCACATCAAGACCTGTCTCTGTTGTCCAGAATTAAATATGAAAACATGCAAATGAGGCTTCAACACTATGTGAGGATGCGTTTCCTGTAGCACTGTAACAAGCTCATTGAGATGCGGCGCCACTACTGCGAGATGGCTGCTATTTATTCTTGCAAAATGCCTATTTTAATACGGGCTTCTAGACCTGCTTATGCTGAGACGGTAAAACGATGCTACAGCATAAAAAGGTTTAAATTGCAGCAATTATTTGAAATCTTATGGGGTTTCTTACAGTTCAAAGAAAGAGAGTTTTTAATTGCAAGTTTACTGCAGTTAGAATGGCAGCATGTGTTTCATGTGTACTGCAGCTGAATAGGTAAAGCATAGTATTAGCACCATGACTTACCAGTTGGATTCCTGCTGGGCCAATTCATTTTAAGCATTTATTTACTGACAGTGGACTAAAGCACATGAGGTAAGACCATCCACCAAACTGGCCTCTTAGATTATTCACAGTGAATGATTTACCAAAGATGAATACCTACTATTAACACTATTCTTCATCTTAATGAAGAGCATGCCCTTGGAGCTAGGTTTGTATTCAGTGATCTTATGGGGACAAGAAGATGTAAAGTTGAAATTTTAGATGTTATTTTTTTTTTTCTAATGTCCCTTATTTGGTAGATGCGGTTAGCTTGGAACTAATTTAATTGTGCATATTTGTTCATGCTTGATTTTCAGTGTGTGTTTGAGAGAAAGAGAGAAGCAGTAGGAGAGAGAGCTTTAGGAGATGTGAGCTTTGTAAACACACACAGCTGTGTCCTCTTAAAGCAGACCCCATGGCTGTCCCTTCTTATTCTCTGTTTGTAAGCTATCATGCACTTCTGTCACGATAAGAGCCAATGAAACTCAGGGCTCAAATGGCAATTATAAGTTATGTTCTACAGTTCCCTTTGTTTGTTGCCCTTTCTTTGTGTCTATCTTTCAATTGTTTGAATGGCTTAGAGGGGGCATCTTGTATACTTTGTGGTTTGTTGCTTAATATGATTAATTTCTGTTTTGGTGTTGGTTTTCCTTAAATTCATTGTGCTGCAGGAGCAGAGAAAAGATCAGAACCCCTAAATCAATTTTTTATATTAGAATTACCAATCAGTGAGTTTTGTTTGAAGCTCTTATTTCGACTTGTCTTTATCTTTATTCAAAGCCATGACTTAGCCATGCTGTACTGGATTCTGTACAAGCAGTTTCAGTGTGGTGTTCCTCTCTGTCTGCTTTTCTTTGTTTGGATGTCTCCCTCTCCAGGATCACCAGACTGTGCAGCATAAATCTGATTGGCAATGCATCACTGCAGCAATGTGTTTTTCTTTCACGCATAAAGTTTTTCTTTCACGTTTACTAAGTGTAAACTGCTAACAGAGACACACTGAAATGGCAAACACGAGGGAAGACATTGAAAAATATGTTAAAATTTGGGGGGGATTTTTTTTTTTTTTAAACAGTTGCTCCTTTTTCGGTTGTCAGGTGTTGGATGTTAACTTTTCCGTAGTGCAGGGGCGTTTCCAGAATTTTTTAAATGGGGTGGCACAGGGGGGACCAAGAACACAGCAGAGGGGGCCCACAGGAAGTCAGAATATTTAGTCAGAAATATTTAATCAGTGTATAAAACTGGTGTATAAAACACGATTTTCGGGCTCATGTGCAGCCCTGCGTTGTATTGCATATTTACTATGTGAAAAGTGGAGCTGTACAAGAATTTAAATATAATCTTGTGTTGGATAATTGTTTTTCAAAGTGGAAAAAAGTATTTAGACTTTTTACTTAAGTAAAAGTTATAATCCTTCTCAAGTAGCTTAATTGTGCACAGGTACATCAAATATGTTTAAAGTACCTAACGTAAATGTACTCATGTGGAATGACACTTTTCAAAATTATATATATAATATTGGAACGTAATTATTGATTTATTGATGTGTATATCTCTTTAATGTTGCAGCTGTTGATGATTTTAATTACTTAAATATTGCTCAGTACCTTGATCTATAATAATGCAATTAATCTGCAAAACAAGTAGTATTGAGTACAAAGTGCAATAATTGAATTGCATTCAAAATATAGTGGCGTAAAAGCAGAAAGCAGCATAACAGGGAAATACTTAAATAAAAAGTACATTAAACCTGAGTAAAGTATTTAAGTAAATGTACTCAGTTACATTCTTACTGGTCCCATCCAAGCTCTCATCTAATGGTGTTGGGGATTGTAAAATTAACTGTTCTCTAGTCCAGTGGCTTTGGTGGGGGGGACCAAGGGGGGCCAATCATATTTCAGATTTCCATGCCCTCTTTCTAGACACGGCCCTGCCACGGTGTTAGATGGGATGAAGAAGATTTTAATAGTCTCTTCTTAGCCATTTTTAAAATTTGACCTAGGAAGTCTGACCAGTACAAAGTGAAAAATGCCAAAGCAAAACACGGGCAACATATATTTTATTACATAATGGCTAACAAATTAAAGAAGAGAGCACTTTCATTTTCTCTCATCATCTGATAAATGTCTACACCTATTATTCTGCCTGGGGATATTTAAACAGTCCCTTAACAGATGATGCTTTACTCCAAATAATGGTTTTGGAGAGTTATATAAAGCTACTTTTGGCTACTCCCTTATTCACAAGGGGTTGCCACAGCGGGTAGCTCCGCATGTTTGATTTGGCAGAGTTTTTATGCCGGATGCCCTTCCTGACACAACCCCAAAGGGATTTTTGTCTCCTCCCGGGATCGAACCGGGGATCTTTTGCTTGTTAGGTGAATGTGTAATATGCAAGTTAGAAATTTGAAGATCACTATTAGGCATGAGAAAATAAGGCTTTATAATCTCTATGACATACTGTGCCCTATGTGCTATAAGAAATCAGGCAGAGTTCTCTGTAAAGGCTACTCTGGGTTTGTCTACTGTAGATATTCTGCAGAGCAATTAGACTCCAAAGAGACCCATCAAAGCTATACTTTTTTCATGGGATTCGATTGTCCAACACTTCTTTTTTAAATATCTTAGCTTAAATAGTGAGATGGTGTCCTCTTTTTCAACGCTTCATTTGTCCTAATGCTTTTTTAAATGGGCTCCGGGTATAGAGATGGACAAGTATTCTTGTGCAACTGCAATGTGCAATAAGTAGCCTCTCATTTGACCGCCCTTGCAGGCCAATTATAAAGCTGTAATAGGGCAACACCTCCTCAGTCTTTCTGTTATTGAACCTCACTGGTCTCCCCCTCACGTCCCCTTTTTGTCTCTGTCATTTTGCCACGTTTCCTTTCTCCCTCTGTCTTCCTTTCTCTCCCCCTGCGGAAAAGGGTAGAGAGGGCAGGCGTGGTGATGGCCAGCCCTAGTGTCCTTTAGTGTCCGATAACAGAGCCTTCCCATCAGCTGCCTGCCTGAGCCAAGCAAGGCCTGGCTAATGGATTTGGCTGGCAGGCATACATCCCTTCTTCCCAGTTGAGCCACCCTGCTCTCTCACACACCTCTCAATTATTCAGTCTCCACTTCTATGCAAATGCTTTTCTATTGAAGAAAAATCTGCCGTTATTTTCATCCGGTTGTTATGTGTGCTGATGCGTGGGGCTCTGGAGACTTGTCAGGTGTGACATATGGTAAAGCTAGTGAGATGGAGGATGCTGCCTACTTGCCAATCCCTCATCTCCTTTTAGGCGAAGCTCCATCAGACCTGAACCATTAGAGGCTGATCTATCGAAGTGCCGTTCACAAGTGGTAACACTCTCTAGCAGTTCCCTAGCAACCGCCGCAAGCACTGGTCTCTTTCACTGTAATGCTCAGTTGCTTAGCTACAGACACTGACAAAACTACACATGGCTTATCTCCCCATGGAGTTAAGGACCGAAAACCGGTTGTATCATCCCAAAACTGATAACTGAATGGAAGCACATTATAATAGATGACACAACACAGCATTCTCTTAGCTGTGAAATCTCAGTATGAATATTACAACATTGTATTGTATATTCTCTGTAGTTGCCACCAATTATCTCATATCTCCATGATACAGGGTTGTAACGGTTCGAAAACCAAGGCCAATATCGCAATACAAATATCCATAGTCTTCCCATGTACCCCTGTCCACACAACAGCTGTGTAGCTTTTGTTATGTAACCAATAGAGGCGTCTATCGGACATAGAGATGTTGTAAAAGTAAGGTACATCAATGTAAACAGAGACAAACCAGGAGGGTGACGTGACAGCAGTGACAGAGCTTGTGGTGAACTGAGTTTAACCATTTCTTATTAACAGCACGTTTGGTGTTTGTGCAGCATGCATGTAAATATAGGATGAGTAATGGCAGTTGAGAGCTGTTAATGCCTGCCTAAAGCACCAGTCATGATCAGGTCATCGTATCTGTGATTGTGTGTTGCTCTTTGGAGTCATAGAGTGAATGAAGGGCAGTGGGTTGCAGGGAGGACAGGATAGGGGTGATGGTGTTGGAGGACTGGGTAATTAAGGCACATAAAACAGCTAGCCTCTCCGGTAGCAGGAAGGTATGCTGCTGATTTAGCTCTCCCCCTGCATGCTGGCCACCTGTTAAAGGATTTATTTCCCAGGCCAGTGGTGGTGCTTGACATCATCAGGCAACCTGCTTCTTCTCTTAGCACAGCGGAGGCCAGCAGAAGAGAAGAGGTTATTTACTGCTTAGCAAAAAAACAAACAAAAAAACTTTTGTTCTCATCTTTTCTCATTTCAGGCTGCCAGTTCCCATAAGAATAGATTTAAAAACAAAAAGGTTTTGCCTTGAGATACATTTTCACAGGTGTTAAAAGTGTTAGGAAACATATTGTTTCCTGCTGCTCTTTTCCAAGTGTGTGGAGAGCAAGGTGCAACTGAGAGAAACTTCCTCCTTAAGTCACCTGGGAGACATTGTGCCCTTCCAGTAGCCTACCTCAGCAATGTCACATCCCACCTTAGCAGATGCTTAAAGAAAACACCAGCAAGTGCATTTACCCCCATTTCACACTCTCATATTTCATTTTCATGTCCACTGAGGTTACTTTTCCATTTTCTTCTCCACTGCAGATACTGCAAGTTGAAAATTGTATGTTACCTGTTTATTTATGGGAACTGCAGTAAGGGGCAAGGTGTTTACCATAGCCACAGATCTGTATGTATTTTGACGATGCCTCAGAGGTAATTTCATGAATCTGTAGTTAGGTTTATGCTAACAAGGCCAGAGTAGACACGCCCCCAGATGGCGGCATCTCTCTGCCCCACGAGAGGCAGGCACCGCTGGGCACCACCAGGCTGTGGAAGGACCTGCTACTGCCAAAAATAATTAAGCATGCTGTCACAGACTTTTTGCTGTATTAACACAAAATGTTCATCCAAGTCTCAACATGGGAGAAGGCCCCTGCCTCCAGTCTTTTCTTTTCCAGAAATGCACACACACACAGAGTCACACACAACCACTGCAGCACTCACTGTTTACACACGATGTCACTGCCAGTGCAGAAGTAGCCGTCTTTGATCAAGTGTCTCGGAGGAGCAGTGCTTTGTAAACAACCAATAAGATTAGATCCTCACAGGGCCGCAGTGCCTCATTTGATATTGTATACTTTACATATGCTGTATAATAATACAAATTATACCTGTACTTGCTTAGCCTACACTTGGTAAACATGCAGTACAAGCCATATCAGTGTACAGCATACATGATTATGCATATACGGTTGCATTGTTGCAGCTACATGAAGTTCTAATGAATAATTAAGCTGTATTGTCTACAAACCTACACGAGGTATGAATCTCATTCTTGGCTATATGTTGGCAGACTGTGATTTTAGTGGCCACTGTTTCTATGACAACATGGTAATCAGTGCAAGACGGATCATGAGAGTTATTGCTACGCAGTTATACAGTGGCGTGTAATATTTTTTGTTGATTTGCATATTTGCATTATTAATTGGGATTGTACCAGCAGCGAAGGAAACAGGAATACGTACCGCATTTGCGGCCGGTTTAGTACAGAACAGGGACGGCTGTCTCAAGTCTTCATAATTTATGTTATTATTTATTCATTTTTTTATTTGTCATGCATATTTTGTTTTTCTGTCAAAGTACATTAGGCCACTTTCTACAGTATTCTAGGTAGCATCTTTTTAACAGCACCAACATTTCTTTGTCAGCAGGGCATTAAAAGCCAAACAGTGAGCTAACCTTTAATGGGAGTTACTGTGCATCATCACTCATGAAAACAAAAGTGTGTAATTTGTGTTGTTATAAAGAAATCAAACATGGTAAAGGAAAGACTGTCAGTAAAATATATATGTGGTTTACCACAGAAACCCAAAATATACCCCTGTTGGTAGACAGATGTTTTGACAGCTGGTGCTTTGGGATATGCTTCAGATATCCCACAGACAATTTTAACTGCATGTAACTGCATGTAAAAATGTAGACTTATCTTACTGCTCGCATCTTCTTTACCTCACCTTTCCGAGTTATATAATTGTCAGCTGTGAGGCTTTGGAGTGTAAAAACTCGTCTGTTTCTATCATTTATCCAGAAGTGTGCAGGCACACCGACAGCAACCTCGAATTGCTGTCCATCCTTTAGATTCTCACTGTCTCTTCACTCAGGTGTGGAGAACTATTTTCAGCTCTGCCAGAGCGGCAGCACTGATGTGTGCAATGTTTTTCACCTGCTCTTCATCATTTCATTTCATATCCTGAGCGTGTTTACTTAGAAGAAGTGCTATCTGGCTGATGTGTCTATGTGTTTTTGGCTGCTTTGGGCTGGATTTAAGAGGTTGTTTTTATTTTTTGCCTCCGCTGAAAAAGAATCCTCGGCTTTTACAAGCCTTCTGATCCACACAGTCTGACTGCCCAGATGTACCTAAATGAAAAACAGCATTTATCTGAGTCTTCTCTGATACGTGAACAAAGGTTTTTTTACCTGGTGCTATTTGGAAGGAAATCCTTTGGATAACATGAATCCGAATTGTTCTTTTGCTGCTTGTTGTTTAACTATGTAACTAGCATTGTTTGGGTATTTTCCTGTGCCTCTCTTATTTTTTTGGTTTCCTACAGTGGGCTTAAATCTAAAATCAGATGGTGAGGCATATTTTAAAGGTCACTATGGTAGTAGTAGACATCTGCTGGATCTGGCAGAAAAGGAGACCTGCTTGTGTGCTTACAGGCTCTGGGCTAAATGATTTCTCTTAGCAGGGATAAAACTGATGACTGATTTCTCCAATCACCTTATAAATTTTGGAGGTAAAGGAAAAAATCCTCTTTAATCCTGTTGCGTCTTCCATCCAGCACATGTTCCACTGCAGTTTCCCTCGCTCTCCGATGTATGCATCACCTAAAATAGCCACCTTGTTCCCTTTATTGAGCGAAACTACTGAGTTCTCATAGCCCTGACCTCATCTCTGCTTTTGCAGGGACCACACATTGAAACTTCTCTGCCATGCCAATCTAGCATAGTAGCCCAAATTATTTCATTAAGCCCACATTTTTGGGAAAGTAAGATAAATGTCCATGCAGCATGTGGCTCTGATTGCCAAACTACTCTGAAGAACAAGAGACTGTTGTGCAAAAGGCTGGGCTGCTGTGAATTACAGGGGCTGGGGGAGGGAACAGGGATAGACTCCCGTCCATCACGCTGCTGCACTCAGAGCTCATAGTACACAGTGTGTGACCCAGCTACACAGGGCCTCCCATGTTTGTTGAACATATGGAAACATCAACCGGCTGCCTGTGTCATCAAAGCTAACCCTAAAGTGCACTGTGCATTAGTAACATTAATGCAGGCCTGCTGAGAGATTGAGCTCCACTCTGTTATCTGCTGTTTGTGTTTCTTATCTAATGGTCGCGCACCGGTGCACACGGAAGGCCAACAAGTTGCTTCTCCGATTCTCATAACCAAAGACGAGACTACACCAGCAAACCTTCCCCTTTTTTTCTCAGTTCAGTTCAAATCAATTTTATTTCCAAAGCATTTATATAGCATCAAATGACAACAATAGTCAGCAGTGGTGGGAAAAAGAAACTCCTTTCAACAGGATGAAACCTCCTGCAGGAGCAAGACAACTGAGGAGGATGTGGCGAAAGAGAAGAGAGAAAAGAAGAGCGTAGAGAGACTGCAAACAGGACAAAGCACAGACTACAAGAAAGCAAAGACAAAATACATTTAGATCTGAACTTCTCAACCAAATTCTCATTGTTTTTTTATTTTTTTTGAAAAGTTACCTTTTTTTTAGGCTTGTTCATATGCTCTGTGATGACATGACTAGATATCTAAACCACTCCTACGAATGGGATAAAGACCATTAATTATCCATTGTTTAAAACAGTCAGTTCAGCATTTTTGAAAGGCCTGCGCAGAGCAGTGGCAAGGTCAAACTCTGAGTTTAGTGCAGCACTCAGAAACAGACCCCATAAATGTATGCATTTCAGCATTTCCCATGCCACTAAAAGGCAAGAGTTTATATGTGCTCCACTAAAGGCTTCTCCCTGGTGAGGCATTTCTGTCGGGGGTAACAAAGTGAGCGTATGCACAGCGTGGCACAGCCCTCAGTGCAGAAATGGCTGCATCCGTGATAAATACACACGGCAAACAGATTGCAGTAAAGCAGGTGGGGAGCTGACTGATGCTACGCGTGACCTTGTGTTTTCCAGACATAAACCTTTCTGCAGTTCAACGTATTTCATTTACAACACTGCTGAGAGACAGACAGAGCGATTCAGGAAGAATTGGAGGGAAAGAAAGGGAGATTGATTTGAAGCAAGAGAAAAAAAAAAAAAAAAAGAGAGAGATGGAGCTTGGCCTGCTTCCAACCTGGCACCTAATGAGATTTTACTCTACCATCTATCCAGAGTATCTCCACCTAGTGCAGGTCTACTTCCTGTGTGTTAACTTCAGCTGTATTCCAACGCGTCTGATCTGTGCTGCGCCATGTGGCCGTGCATTATACGATGAGTAATGTATTCCCATAAGAGCATGTTTCTTATAGCTTTTGGTCGTGTTGCACAGGAAGTCATTGACCATGGTGTGTATGTGTGTTCTCTGTCTTTTGATATATTATGTGGCAGGTGTACCACTGCTAGCTAGCTGCTCCCTGGAGGGGTTTGGTCACAGTTGTGTTTCTTCCACATGGGGCTCTGAAACTGTCTACGTGGGTGTTTGGAAGTAGGGGTGAGGAGGGTTGAGAGAAGAGTGGAGTCTGAGAATGACCTCTATTTATTTCGATGGGGCCCTCTCACAGAAATCACTGCTGAGACACACTGATGGGCAAGTTTTGATGCTGTTGTAGATAATCTGTATGTGTGCGAGTGCATGAAGGAGCCTACCTTTTGGGACCCATGTACTGTGAGATCTCACTGGCTGGATGGGTCCTTGTCACAGCTTCTTCAGTGAAGGTACCTGAAAAAGGCACAGATAAGAGCGTGCTCTCACAGATGAAGCCGTAATGGGGCCATACTCACTCCACTGACTGATGTCTCTTGGAAAAATAGGACTGCCATAGTCATTCTTCTGTCATTTCTGCAAGGTCATACTCTGAACAAGCAGCCTGCCTATTGTACTATTGATATTGTGGTGGGTGGACATGGTGATTTAGTGGTTAGCTGCATTGCTCTCCTTATGGATGGACCCAATCTTGACCGCCAGTCCCAGCATGGTAGAGTTTTTTTCAATGACGTTGCCTGTGCTGCGCTGCATTCTTAAATCTTTTGCCATTTCCTGAAAAAAAATACCTATGCAGTATTAAATCAGCAGCAACTCAAGCAGATTTTCTCTCTGCTTACTACACAGAGAAAATGCATGAAGTCTTTCCATTTTCTTGTGTTACGGCATTGTTAATCAAAATTAGATAATATGCAGAATCGAATACCATGTAGCTGTAGTAGTAATCTTGAAGAAAAGCGCGTTGCACGTTGAACTGATTAGCTGCATTGAATCCCTCAGGCCCACATTACTCAAGCAGCTGGTTCAGTAGTGAAGGAGATAGTTTGTTGTGATTAGTCTCGTAATTAAAACTGCAAAGGCTATGAATACATGAGTAATGAGTGGCACCCTGTATGTGAACGGAGTTGATAAGTGGGCTGTCTCTTTGGTGGAGCTTTTGACAGGGAGTAAGCTAGAGTAGGAAATAAGAAAAATGCTGACCAATCTATTATGACTCAAAAGTTGCTCCCAAAGGTCACTGCCCACCAGTACCCTTTTATTCAAGCTTACCTGTTTTTTGCTTCCTTTCTCTTTTTTTTTTATTTTCTTGTGGAAAGGACACACTTTATAAAAAGCAGAGCTCTTTGTATTAGTGCACAACACAGATGACTATTTGTAATGGGCCCTTCTTCTCAAGCTGTTTTTACACACGTCTAATAAGTAAAATGTACCTTTCAGAACATGGACTAATTAAAAGAGCACTTCACATTCACGTGAAGACAGGCCTCAGTCCAGCCCTAGGGACAGAGCAGCTCTTTCAGCACGAGATGTTGCAGCCCCCTGCAGTTTTTTCCCTTATTGCAGCCTTGTGAATGTCAGCATGTTAGCAATGTCTGACACTTTTTTTTTTTGATATATAGTAACAAGATTTTCAAAGGCCTTGTGGCATTATCATATTACTTTGAACTCCAAAAATAAGAAAGAGGAAGAAGAAGAGAAAAAAAAGTTGTCCTTCTCAGTGCTTCAGGGTCATACTTAGGTCTACATTTGCCAAGTTCCTCATTCATTTGAAAAAGCAAAGGGTCAAAAGTTATTATCTGATTAGCAAAAATATTTATTTGCTTGAGGCTGGGATATAAAAACAACCCACTTTTAAGAAGTTTTTTAGAAGCAAAAGCTGACAAAGTCAAAAGCACATTAAAGACTGCAGAAGCTTGTGGATCATTTTGATCATTTTCAGCTCCATTTGCTTTACTTTTTTATATTTATGAACAAACTTGTCATTAAAAAAAAAAAATCCACTGGCTCATTTCAGTTGTTTTTAAACCGCTTAGATGCACACTCTAGATTGGCCAAATGGATGGTACTTTTTTTTTTTTTAGTTTTGTGACACTAAGTAATGGCCATGAGTTAACTTCAGCTTTTAGGTTCATGATTAAAAAACATGCAAAACATATTTTTACAAAATTCACTTGTCATATAAAAACATCTGTGGTTACACTGGTATGATGTCCTGCTGATGTTTCATGAACATGTACAAATTTTATGCTGAAACATTAAAAGCAGAGACTCTATTACCATGTATTTCAAAGTGCATGATTTCAGTTTTAGCTTAGAGATTTAATTATATTTATTTACTCATGTTTTGTTGGTATTACTGCTCAGTTAGGATTCATTAGCTTTTTAACTGTCTTGTAATTAAACTTTTTGAATGGTGCATTGCTGTACATCTCATGGGCATTTGGATTAATCATCACAATCTTTAAAAATGTTGTTTGAATTATTGCTTTGTACTGTACATTGATGATCATGGGAACAGTGCATTTGCGGGTTTGCAAAGGAATCAGCGAATTCAGGCCGAGAGCAAAACCTCTTAATGAGTTCAGAAAAAAAAAAAAACTGTTTGATGGTTCACTTATTCTATGTCTATTGGTGAAATACAGTGCAGCCACACACAATATTTATACCCATTTCCTAAGCCTTACTTACTAAACATAGACTTGAATATGCCTTTGTAATTATTGTCATTAGGATAATTTGGAGAGCGTGTGGCACATGTTGCTCGATTACGAGAGCATGCGTAATCTCTACACCCGCAGCTTCTTCCTCCATCAAATCCACATTGAGTGAATGTATCTTAATTGAAATCACCGGTAATAGCATTTTTGAAGGCCACATCACTTCCAGTCTTCTTGCAGCTGTGCTTCCACAAATACGTGTGTGTATGTGTAAATCTTACTGACATTTAAAGATTCATGAAGCGCAACTCACCAACTCAAGGACCTGTTTGCACAGACCCTTGCAGAATTATGATGTACTGCCCGGGCTTTTTGGTGCCCTAATCAAAGAAGAGATGGGATGCAGCTGAATTCAGGTAACAACATCAGAGTCTAATGTTCAGTAGCAAAGATGAAAGGCTGCACTGTGGCTGTATGTGCTTTGTTTTGTACATTTAATACAAAACAAACAAACAAGCTTTATAAGCAGGTTGCCTTTAAAGCTCTGTTGTAGCAGGGCACCTTGGTACAGGAAACCACAAAGAGAGCAATAAATATTGTAGATCCCTGCTGCATTGGATTATAAAGATGACATCTTTCTGTGGAATTCAAATTTAGGCTGTCTACATGTAGTTTACCATCCCCATCAGATTCATCAACCGCATCCCTCAGAGGTGTTTCTGAGGGGGTCCGTGTCGTATAGGAAAATCGAATAATAAATTTTCCTCACGACAGGAATGTGGTTGATGTGACCCGGCAGGGCTGCTTCTTACAAACTACATTATCACTTTACGCTGGATCTAGGCTTCATCGGCCCTTCGCACTACAAACAAACTGAGACCTGTAGAAACAGAGTAACTGGGATGATGTATCTGATGCTGACTTTACTCAACAAAAGCTGCAATTACATGTCAGTTATATATACTCTTATTCTCATACGTGTAGGCATGTAGGGGTGAGATAAAATATTGATACGGCAGTATATATGTACTCTTCCTTCCTGTTGCGATACGTTATCGATACACTGGCACCACATCAATATTTTTAATAACACATCCACATTCTCCCGCCATTTTGACTATATCATGACTCCTTAAATGAAGTCAACTAACTTGCGGTGAAATTTCAGAATTTCTTTATCATGATACCATCATAATGGTGGCCAACACGTATAAATAACGTGCTTTGTGTGTGGTGTTTATTTTTTTAAACACAGAATTCATCTCTGTTTGTTACAGACTCATATGCTTAACGGCATGACATGTACATGTCAAGTTTTATTGTTTTAATTTAGTTTTTAAGTCTGTGAGTCTTTAAGTTTGTGGTTCCCTTGTTTTGTGCATCCTCAGTCCTGCCTCGCACATGGCAAAACTGCTCTCATTTTCACATTTTATTCAAAAATGCTTTGCAAATCGGGAAAAGGAGCAAGCAGCAAGCTGTCGAGAGCAGTGTCACCTGGCAGCTCACTCAAGCTTAGGGGAATATTATAGTAAGCCCAAAGCAATGAAACAGCTGGCAGTGCTGCTCAGTGACTTTCTCCCTCTGTCTTTACTCTGAGCCCATCGTCCCTGTAGACACTACCAGGGCCATTCTTACAGCATGTGTACAGCGAAACAATCAGTGCACTCCACTGTCCTTCAGTATGGGGCCAGTGCATACTCACTCTCACACACTCTCTCTCTCTCTCACACACACACACACCTCACCTTCTTTTCGGTACAGTAAAGCAGTAAAAATGTGTGCCACCAGGCTGAGAGTTGGCTTTCAATATAAGTGGTCTTTGCTTTTACTCAAAGAGCTTCTTGACATTTGAAAGCAGTGTGGACTGTATTGTACTGTACTTTATGCTTACGTGGATGTGTGTTGGTGCTGCATGTGCATGAATCTGGAAGAGTGAAGCAATTCTTTGTGAATTATTGTGATTGACAAGTGCGTCATTAAAAATGCCACCTAAAATGTGAAAAAAAAAGTACTGATAAAGCCTCAGCATCTTATGCATACAAACTTAAAAACATTCACACAAGATAATGAATTTAATATATAGCTAACTTTATGCATAAAATATATCAGTAAAATGTTAGCTTGGAGTATTTAATACTTTTTGTCACAATCATGAAAAACATTCCTGTGATATTGCACGTGTGCTTGATGGTCTGTCATCATCCTTTGTAACTGCTCCCCCTCTTGCTCTTTACCCCCTTAGCCTATTTAAGTGTGACAGAACCTCAGTGACACTCACAATGGAAAAGCTCTTTGAAAGCCAAGTGTATGAATAATCACTAAGACACCCCTAATCCATTTTTAAAGAAGGGAATATTAATGCACTAACAACTGTATCTGCTCAGTATGCGTCAGATGATTCCAGGTCTGCAAAAAGCCCCCTCTTTCATACTGGAGCTTCAGCAAGCATTAGGGGATCGCTCTGCACTCTGTCACCATGACAACACCAGTTCCATGTCCGAGTGGGTGTACACACTTCATTTAGTAATCCTTAGCGAGCAACGTGGGACAGCTGTGTGCATGCTGAGAGGGTTTAGGCTAGCAATCATGCCAAAATACACTTAATTTCTGGAAATGTGGTCACTCTTGTGGGTATTATGGAATTAGAGTTTGAGTGGCAATGCCTGGCATCTACTGTATACATTACACTTTTACTGGAAAGAAATTTGATCTTTATCTGTGCAGTTGCTCCCTTACTGCTATGGCCTCAGTACTACACTATGTTCAAAGGGAGTGTAGAGAGGAGAAATACAAATACAGTGACTCGATTAATGCTGAATTCTATTAACATCGAGCCATCACAGAGGCATGTTCACTAGTCTTATTGTAAGTGGCAAGAGCTCCGTTCTGTCAGCCACACAACTCTTCCTTAACAGATGTACACTGTGTGTGCACACAGTTCTCTAGCTGAGACCTATACATCTCCCAGAATCTTACAGTTTAGTTGTAGCTCCCAACAAAAACACCTCTTTCACTTCTTTTAGTTTTTTTTTATTTTTTTTATGGGAATGTAGTAGGTGGAGCCTCACTTGCCAAACCCATGGTACACTCATGCAGTGGAGTAGTCTGGCATGCTGACAGTGTGTTACTTTGAGAGATTGAGGAATAGGAGGTGTGAGATGCTACCTCTCATTTTTTTCATGGGCCACTGAGCGCATTGAAAAGACTGACATGACTGACAAAAGACAGATGATTCCTCTCTGCTCACAATGACTGGCACTTACTTGCTATCATGTGGAAGCAGTATTTAATTAACACAAGCATGAAAGAACTAGCAACAAAGTCAAAGTATCATTGCTTCATTCTGATGGGTGAAATTATAGAGCAAAGTGTTTACTGTGGTGTATGGTGTCATAATACAACTGCCATTACTACTACTATCTACTATCAATATTACCATTACTAATAGTTTGTAGTGCTTCGTGTAATCAACAATTGAAATTAATGTTTGTTCTTTAAACTGACAGAAAACTACTGCTGCACTATATCTTAATTAACGCTGATGTGGCAGCTTTTGTTTTCTCACTCTCCGTTAAAAGGGAAATGACCTGCTTTGATAGGTTAGTGTGTGTAATTGTATAGACCAACATGTTAACAGAGTTCTATCCTATATGCATCTTTGCTGAACTACCTTTTAAATAACACTTCCTTGCTCTGTTTTGCTTTTTTTGTTTGGTTTAGGGTTTTGTTTGGGGGGGGGGGGGGGGGGGGTTGGCATAGTGTTTTTTTTT
>VUQI01002591.1:14913-24996 GCA_015106735.1 Paratilapia polleni | reverse complement strand
GGGTGTGTTCAATATTAATGGCAGACGGACGACAGATTGCAGTAGATTGCCGTTTTACTTTATTGATCTTTTTTTCTTCAATTTGGCCTGAAGTATTGCTGTAAAGTTTTCTCAGTCAAGTCTTACTAAAGGAGACTTCTGCTAGATTCAAAAAACAGTGAGCTGTGATCCTCTTTCCTCATGGCAAATATTCATAATACAGCTTTCTTTGTGATTAACATTTTCTTAATTGTAAAAATATTTAGTACACAAATCCATACTTTTAAATGACTTCTGCTGTATCAGTGACATTGTCATTTGCCCTTATGGGTGACAGTGAGTGAGCTACCTTTTGGCTTCGAAATAATTTGAAAACATCTTAGCCACTGCAGTGAAATCATGAGTACTATGCATAAAACACAGTCACTAGTTTTAGGCATCAGTCATAAACTTTATAGACACTTAATTCTATTAGTAAGGATCATACAAACTAACAAGGCTACAGTTCACTCTCCATATAAAATAGTGACTGCATTTAAATTTCATTTTGGCTGAATTTCCTAATGGACTGTAAGTCATTATGTGCTTTGTTGATTCTTAAGTGTGGAACATAATTGCCATAGGCAGCACAAAGTAGCTTGATTATTGTCTTTTGCTTGTGAATCATAATAGATCTACGCCCCTGTTTAAAGAAATGAGGAAGCTGTGTAAAATGTAAACAAAATGCATTGACTTGCAAGTAATTAAGCCCTGTGTGTAATTGAAAAATGCACAAAGACAACAATGTTTACAGAAGTGTTCACACAAGTCTTATGTTCTTTGTGGAAAAATATACAAATTTTATATTTGACTCCAGCAACATGCATCAACAAAGCTGAGACAGTTTAGGCATGTTTACCACTATGTTGCATCACATTTTCTTTAAACAACATCCTGTAGTTGTTTGGGAATTTAGGGGATAAGTTACTGTCATTTTTGAAAGTGAATTGGTTTTTTTTGAACAGTTTGGGGATGGCCCCTTCCTGTTCCAACATGACTGTGCACCAGTGCACAAAGCAAGGTCCATAAAGACATGGATGAGTGAGTTGGTGTGGAAGAACTTGACTAGCCTGCACAGAGTCCTGACCTCAACCCAATAGAACACCTTTGGGATGAATTAAAGCAGAGACTGCGAGCCAGGCCTTCTCGTCCAACATCAGTGTCTGACCTCACAAATGCGCTTCTGGGAGAATGGTCAAAAATTCCCATAAACACACTCCTAAACCTTGTGGAAAGCTTTCCCAGAAGAGTTGAAGCTGTTATAGCTGCAAAGGGTGGGCCGACATCATATTAAACCCTATGGATTAAGAATGGGATGTCACTTAAGTTCATATGTGTGTGAAGGCAGACGAGCGAATACTTTTGGCAATATAGTGTATTTGTCACTTCTTGGTACACCAAATGTTTTTCAGTAGGTGACAGGTGTGGATGGCAGGCAGGCTAGTTTAGAGCTCTTACCACCATTGAGCCATGCTGTTGTAATCGTCTTGCTGAAATAAGCAAATATCATGGCCATTCAGTAGTGGTTTCCAGCCTTGCCACTTGCATACAGAGATTTTCTGGATTCTTCTTCTTCTAATGATATTGTGTACCCATGCCGTAAATGATCCCCAAATTCATGCAATTTTACGATGAAGACATTATTCCTAAAATGTTTAACTGCATGCCTGTAGTCTTTCAGAGTTGTAAAGTCCCCCCTAGCTTTAGTTTTCTATTACTCAGCATCTCTGTGATGCTCATTTTATACCCAATCATGTTTAACTTAGTGGTGAGATTTTGTACTGGTTGTCATTATACAACTTCATTTTACAAAAACAGACAACAATTCTGTAGTTTAAACTTTAAATGTGAGCTTTAAATGATTGCTATTCTTTTGGTAGCATTATAAATAAGACTGCCATATCCACATACAGTGTCAGGATGGTGCTCACAGTTTTGTACCTCCCGTTCTGTTGGCAAGAATGGGATTATTCAGAAGAAGCCAAACTACAGTAAATGTGTTCAAGTATTTTTTAGCCTTTTGGGACTGTTATTATCTAGGATGGTAAAACAGCCTCAAAGTTAGGATAGGCACGTAAAAATGAAAGATTGATTAGGCTGTGAAGTGCTGGTGTCTCTCTGAAATAGCACAGTACTTCACTTCTAAATGAAGTCTAGATATTTCAAAAGATTTTTTAGTTGCTAAGAAAGTGGCGTCTTTGAAGTGAGCATGTCCCCTTGGTAGTTATTCCTGAGCTCTGGGAGAGCTGAGGCATATTTTAGTCGGCTTGTCTAAGATGTTCTCATACATGCTCCACAGTTGGTGTGTTAAGGGGTCATTTTGTGTCCAGTCCATCTCATCCAAGGCAGAAATCACTTGCTACAGAGGATCTCTTGATCTGAGGATTTATTTTTTAAATTCTTTATGTTTTTGCTCCTGATCTGAGGATCACAGACAACATATGACACGTTCTTGCATTCACTATCAATAATGCCAATTTTGAGTCACCATTTCAGTTTTATACTACCATGAATAATGCAGCCACACCGCGTAAAGAGTGGAATTTACAGGAATATATCAAAGTACGTTTGACATTTGATGACATTTGAATGTCTACATTAACTAAATATAGACTGCATTATACTGTCCTTCTAATGGTTTCCTACAATAATCTAGTTGTTGGGCCAAGAACAAGTACAAGAACAGCTTAAATTCACTTTAGCATTGACTCTCCAAGGCTCTGGAAGTGCACTGGAGGGCAGAAACACCATCCTTCCAAAACATACTGTCTCATTTGATTTTTTTTTATTTTTTTTTTTAATGATGGTGGTGGAGAGCATTGTCTGGCTCATCAGACCAAAATCTCCCACAAGTGTTTGACTGAGTTGAGACATAGTGACCCTGAATGCTGTTTCATGATGGGAAATAATTCACATCAGTTTCATATCAAACAATTCAGTGACCCCTCATGGCCTATAGATAAGAACACTGTCATTCTGGAAGAGACCACTCCCATCAGGACAGAAAGGTTTCCATCGTAGGATAAAGGTGATCACTGAGAGTTATTTGTTACTGATTTGCAGTGACCTTTCCCCCTTAGGGGAAAAGCTTACCCCCCCACACCTTTAAGTAATTGCTGTGAATTCTTTCTGAATTATACAAGAGTGGTACAACAGTTCATTTTACGACAGTGTAGAGAACAATGCAGTCAGGTTATGAATTTTAAATATTTCTGGTTGAAATAAGGATCATTTTCAGTATATGTGAAATGGCTAGTTTGTGCCTAGTACATAAACGTTTGACAGCATCTTTTCCTTTATACTTCCTGCTGTATTTCTCGGGGTCTTTTGCTGTTACACAAACACAAAAACACATCTCCCCAGCAAAGGAAAATATAAATCTCAGGCCCGTTCCTCAGGCTTTTTTTTTTTTGTTTGTTTTTTTTGTTTTTTTTTTATAAAGGGATCCATCCAGCAATGCATTTTTGTTGTAATTTTCAATGTTGATTGGACCTTAACAACAACAAAAGACCAACAGCAACTATTTTTTCTTAAATAGAACTTTTCTGTTGACTCTTGGGCTTGCTTTGTGTTTTCCCATGTCATTGTCTTTTTTTATCGACTTCTAAGAACTGATGGGGGAAATGTGTGATAACCATGTCACATTAGCAGTACAACAAGCAACATAATGTGACATGTTTCCTTAATTTATAGTGGAGGACTTACCAGTTTCGACAATTAAGACACCCTGTTAGAATTAATGGTTAGACAGTTTGTAGTAAACCTGCCCACACTGAGTAATCATAATAGACAAGATAAACATTCATGTAAATTGTTAATGCTTCGCTCTTGTTTTGTGCTGCAAGAGGGGGAAAAAAAATCCTATGATAATGTAGCCCTGTAGTTTTGTCACAGAACAAAAGACCTGGTCTTGAGGTGTGGTTATGATATTTAATTTTGTCCCTTCACTTCAGGTTTTAAGACATTATTGTCCTTTGAATCTCATCTAAAAGGAACAAACCTTGGGATTGCTTTTGTTTTTCCTCTGTGGAGCCTGTAGTCTCATTGGTAGAAAACACACAGTTTGAATGGCAGTCATCAGTTTTTGCCGGTACAATCATGTTACTGACCTTGTAGCCCCAAGCAACCACAAAGACCAAGATGAATAAATCCAGTCCTTCAAAAATTGCCAAAAGAAAAAAAAAAAAAACTTTGCTGAAAGTGGAAGCTCAAGGCAAGAGTGTGTGCGGAGGGTTTTTGTTGTATGAGTGATAAAGATGAGTTCTGTTAAATTCCTAAAGACTTATTTTGTATGCTCATAGTAAACTGTGCTGCCCAGTCTAGTATAAAGAAAACAACCTTTCATTGTATTTCATGAAAACATTTAACTCTGTTTTCTACATCTGTTATCATTTCCACAATCAAGCCCAACTCTTCAGAATACAAGACGACCACCAGTAATCTTTTCAGCCCTGCTAAGATAGAAATTTATTTGCCTTTTGTAGAAAAGTAGTACTGAGATAATGGTCTAGATGTGTCTATTCTCACCAAGGAAAAAACACTGGTAGAATACGATGTGTTTGTAAGCTAATGGGTGCAGTTGATGATAAAAACTGAGGGTTTTACCACGAGAAAGAGAAAATGATGAAGAATGTTAATAATGACCTGTCAGAGCTTTTCCAGCTCTTATTGCAAAGAGCATCTGTGTATAATTTAGGTGTCGGAAAAACACTGCTTTCATAAATAATCAGTTCATCAGTCAAAAACATTACAGAAATAATTTTTTTTATGCCAAGAGAGATTTCTAACTTGTAGCCAAGGCTAAACTCTTCATAGCTAAAACACCATATTAACAAGGCTATATTTGTTTTTGTTATTAACCTAATTATTTTGATTTGTACATCACTGAGTCTATGCAGAAGGATCTACTTCCACCTCCACTATCCACTCACAGGCCTTTAACAAAGTATGATTCAACAAATGGATATGGAATCATTACCCTATATTTTTTATATTAGTCAAATGGAGTATAACACCTTGTTGCCAATACTTTGATTTGATTGTTGGAATTTGTTGATTTTAAAGAATGGATGGATTTTCCTTTGAATGTAACAACTTTAGTTCCTCTTAAACCGAGGGTAGAGAGGTCATTTGTGTTTACTGAGAAAGTTAAGTAGTGTCTCTGAGCTCTACAGTAACAAACTGTCCCTCCTGTAATAACCCTCCTTAGTTAGTGAAACGTGTCTTTCACCTTATAAAACACAATTGTATAAATATTTATTTGATGTGGAAGTGTTGAGGATACAAGTGGAGACATCCGTACTGGTGAGATAAGAACTGTTTAAATTTTCATGAATTCACCAGTAGTCTGGTTTTTGGCGCTTGCCCACACTCTAATTGGCATGTTGCCATTCTTGTAGTGAAGAACTTCATGAATTATGCACGAAAAACAACTTACCACATGTCCCATTATAAGCACATTGTGCCTTGCAATTTTTAGTCTGCTATTCTGGAAAAAGGCAGTACTTCAGATAGTTCTATTCTCATTATAAACCAACCTCAGTTTAGCATTGGGATCAACCAAAACCCTTGTTTCTTACCTGTCCCAAACACAAAACCTCACCCCTTAAACAAAACTAGAAAAAGCCTCTCGATGACAAAGCCCCCTGCATTTTAACATCCTGACCTATTAAGCAGCCAGATATACGAATGAAACAACCAAGTGTCACACCAAAATGTGTAATAGCTACTGTATGTAGGTTCTCGGCTCAAAGCATATTAGCATGGTGTGTAGTAGTGTAACTCACATGCCACACTTTTCACCCATGAGAGTGGGGGTTCATATCCCCTGGTATTTTTTGACTTACATTTTGTTTTTAGACATACTTACTTTACTTACTTTGTTTTAGTTGAGCCTTTGGTAGGTTTTAGACAACCAAACTAATTGGTTTATATCTAGTAAAAGATCATGGTTTGGGTTACAGTAGACCAGTGCTTCTCAAGCTTGTGGTGCCAGAAAAAGTTTGAGAAGCACTGTTTTAAGCCTTTTCACAACCTTAACCACACCTTAAAAAAATCACTATTTTCCTTTTTGCTAACTTGCCAGGGTGATGAATCCCATCCTAAGAATATGCCCCATAAATACATGCATGTTATAATTTTACAGCCTTTTTTTTTCATTAAAAATGCTACTTCTTGAGCTGTGGATGAACATAAATGTTAAACATTGTGCTGTGAGAATGAGTGAGAACTAAATTTAAATTTAAATCTAGAAATTATTTATGGCCAAGCAGATTAGTAATGTATCTGACATTTATTTAGCAGGAAAACCAGGCTAAGTGTTTTATTTCAATTAACTGAGGTTACATGCAAGAAAACATACGAGGAGACGGCAGTGTAAAACGCAGGCTACTATGTTTTCCTTGCAAGCCCTTACATTAACCAGCTCTGGATTCTAAATCCTTCAGCAGGGTTTAATATTTTAGTAATGAGGATTTGCTGCATTAAATTACAAATCTAAGGGTCAGAAATTATCTATATTTAATTTGCTGCGAATGAAGATTTACTGCCCTGTACTGCTGGATAAAATAAAAGATTGGTACTGTATTTTGCCCTCTGAAACTATCTATTTTTGAATAAACAGAAGAATGTGCATCACTCATGGCATCATGAATTTTGAGGAAGTATCATGCATATAATCATTTTTGTTATTAAGTTTTGTTTTGTATAAATTACTTTTTTATTAATTAGTCTTCGTAAACACAACATCTTTGGTGAACCTCTCTGGAATGCTCTGTGGGCAACACAGAGTTACTTCTTGAATTGATGTTGACCTGGCCTGTCCAGCATTGAGAAGGCCAAGGGTAGCCACGCAGAATGCAGAAGATTATGTTTCTGTCAAGTCACTGCTTCGATTCTCGTACTTTCCTGTCATCGCTCCTATGATTCATTTAAGAAGTTGCATTCCTCAGTCTGGCCAGGCCAGACAAGGAGACCAGTGATTGACAGGTAAAGACATTACTATGTGAAGGGAAAGAGAGTACAGGGAGAGATATGAATATTTGAGTGGATAGCATAGTAGAATCTTGTAATTGATTTTCTATCTAAGCTGCCATTTCATTTACTGAGTAAATGCATTTGCTTCAGGTAGTGGGTTGATCTCATCTTCTTCATTGTCTCATCATGAAGACAAACTTTATCATATTTTGTATTTGATAATGATTTTGTAGAATTTAAAAACTTTGACTCGACTGCTCAGCTCAGTGGCAGACAGGTTTTTTTTTTAGCGTTGCACTTACCACTTCAGAGTTTCAAACATTTATCCTTGCTAAAAGTAGGCCATACATAAATGAGTTTGTGCTTGTCCCTTTCCGACAGATGTGATCCACACTGTGGGACCGGTGGCCAGAGGTCATGTGAGCCCTACTGAGACCAATGACCTCACCTCCTGCTACCAGAACACCCTCAGCCTGATGAAGGAGCATAGCTTGAGCACTGTGGTGAGTATAGTACACTACCAGGCTGAGGAAAAACCGGTCTCTGTTCAGAGCAGTTTAAAACACATAAATTATATGCTTTGGTGTTTTTGTTTAACAGTGAGTAAGCCTTCAGTGAGAAAAGCTGTGTTTGAAAATTTTGGAAATTTGGAAAAGGTACAGGAACAAAAGGATTTAGCATCTTTCATTTTAGATACAGTTCTGAAAAGCCTTAATCTTCTTTATTTAAACAAAGCAACAGAGAACACAACAAAATGGTAATGTTTCATGTTTGTCAAATGAAGGCTTTTCATGTAGACTACTTTGGGTTGTGATTAAATGAAAGGCAGGCCTTTGTACACACCTCTCTATATTGTGACTGTGAATAACTATGCTGTTATTTTTTTTTTTGTTTGGTGAGCCACTTAAAGGTTAGAAAACTACGCCCTTTCTCAAATTCTACAAAGGCTTTGGTGTAGATTTATGATGTATAATTTTCATTTTCAAGAAATTATGTCTCTTACACCAAAAAGTAATTTGAGATGTTTCTTGGACGTGACTGTGCCACCTCTTCAAGAAGAATTTTCTTCTTTAAAACACCAGAAAAACAGTGGGTGCGGTGAATGTGACTGAATCATAAGGGCTTTAGATCAAACAATGCCCACACAATCCACAGCTGGCAGATGATCATTCACACACTATCTAAGCTTCTAGCCATGTGCGGACTGTATGTTTCAGGCTGGGCTATGTGATATATGGATTTGCCCTGCCCACAGAGGGTAAACAAAACAGTGTCACACCAAATAGCCACAAATCACACTTTCTCTGTCAACCTACTACCCTGCAGCTTCATCAGAGGCCAATCAATGGAAGTACTTACCAACAGAAAAATGAGACATACATGAGTGCCAGTTTCATTAAAGGCGGTGATAACAAATTCCTGCTCTGTTGATGACTTATTGTGTGTGCAACAGACACCTCTATGTAGCAATTAAATGGATTGTGAAGCCAAATGTCTGAAGTAGTTAGATTCCAGTGCTTTGAAGTTATATGAGAATGAGCAGCATGTCTGCTGATCTCGAAACTTCTCAGTTACGTCCACTGAAGATGAGTCGCAAGCATGACATTGCATTAGAATATTACCAAATTAAATAATTTACTCTGTTCTGCTCAAGAATTCATGGGCGAAGGAAGCACCCAGGCAAAATCACCGGGCCTCTCAGGCCTCATCACAGGAGCACACCACCTTGCTTACATACTTTCATCCACGAACCACAAGTCCTTGCTTTTTTTTTGGCACATTCCAAAAATGTATTTAGATTAGGCCTATCTCTTCATTTATTTATACAATAATCCACATATTTATAAGAAACAGAGTTTCTGTTTTTACTAGGAGCAGGCAGGACTCTAATATATTTATACAGCTGCTGTGAGTTGAGCAGGACTTTAGTGAAAACAGTGTTCTGTGATTGACTGGCCTTGTAGGATGAACATTACATTATCTTAGCCACAGTCCATTTGGTGTCTCCTTGCTGCAGTAGACAGCCTTTTTACCAAAACCAAAAGAGGAAATAGCTGTTTCTTTCTTCAAGCAAGGCTGTGGCCTTGATTTAGTTTTACTCTAGCCTGCCTTGATATGCAAGGCACACTTGAAGAGAGGCTGAAAGGGTTCTCTGCTAATTCTTTGTTAACAGACTGTCTTGCAGTCTCATGGTGCACAACACAATGGGTCCAAGTTTCTGGTTAGCTGTTCAACACTAAGCTCATTTCAACTCATCTGAAAGGGTCTCACTATGAGGTTTGCTGTTTGAGAGATTCCACTGAAGACAGGCCCACTGCCAAGTGAGTCTGTAAAGTGGGTAAAAGAAGGCGGGACAAAAGGGAATCCTAGATGGCTGGCTCCCCAAAAGGGGATTCCAGGGCATTACAGAGGAATAGGAGTCAAAACAAAGCCTAAACTTGAGCAAGAAAGAAGAAATGATTGGTAGTTAATCCCCATTTCTTAAAACTCACAACCACCCTTCAGGCTACAAAACTGTATGGCTACCACAGTTGTCATATTGTCAAAACTTCTTGTGCATGTAGCATGTCAACACAGGGAGTTTACAGGGAATGCCACTAAACTTCAGGACTAAAAGTGCATTTCCTTTACCTCAGGTCAGCTCAGTGTGTGTGAGTACATGCTGACTAGTATCCCCAGTGGTTAGAAATTAGATAGAAGAGCATACGCTATGCTGCGCTGATTTACAGCTCTGCTGGAACGGAACTGAACAAGATCGAAAATGTGACTTTTAGACAACCTCAAGCAATTCCTGGATCGGTGTAGAATTGTTTCTGATTGTTTTGGTAAATTTGTAGTGTAATGTTTTTAGGGGTTAAAGCCCCAGCAACACTACCAATATACAGAACAACTTTACTACTGGACTGATGCATTTTGCCTTGTTCTCTGGATAAATATCAGATTGCAGGATGTGCTGTTGAGTTGTGTTTTCCAAATCACTTGGCTGCAGTGCATGCTGGAAAGTGATAGCATGTATTTGTACACACATAAACTGTGCCTTTTACGTGCGTTTCCTTAGGCATATGTGAGGGTCCCTGTGTTGCTGCAACA
>VUQI01002591.1:0-11528 GCA_015106735.1 Paratilapia polleni | reverse complement strand
ACTTCCACATACACTACATTACCTGCTTGCATCGACAAAGGTTAATTAGTCTGAAGCTTTCAAAAGGTCACACCGACATTTAAATTAGTCATTTCTATTTGTCTGATCCAAATCATTGGCAACACTGGGCCAATTAGATCCAATTATACTGATAGTGGTTGCCGTGGTATGCCACCTAGTCGGAGTTAATGACCGCTGGAGCCCCAATTACCTGAGCAGCCTAATTCAGAAGAAGTCAGACACAGGAGAAGGAGGAGCTTCAGGTGTAGGGAAAAACGGAGGGCCCTGCCATATCACCTTCCCTTGACACTGCTTCACTCCAGGGAAACTTCAGAACTTTATATGAGATGAAATATTAGGATATGTAAAATGTGACATTTCTTCACACCTTGAGAGGGGTAATCACAGCTGATGGCTAGAGAAGAGGTAATCTCCAGAGTGTCTATGTGGAGAGGGCTGATGCGAACATGCTAGTGTCTTGATTACAAGCACAGGAAGCCCACATCAGTCACCAGAAAGACTATGTTCTGACTCCTGCTAAAGGCTACTCCATCTAGTTGTTCTATTAGGAAAATGGCAGCAGTTCCATGCTATGTTAATGCTTTCTGACAATAATAAAAGCTCTTCCCATAATTTAAGTACTAAAGCATAGTCAAGTAGTATAAGACCCACTCGGCTCTCAGACTAGTTTTACTTCATCTTTTTCTCCTCTGCTGTACCTGGCTGTGAGTAGTCTCCTGAATTTCTATGAGGCTCATATCTCTCTGCGGTACCATCTGAGAATAGAAGCGACAGCTCGCACCCAACTGTGGGACTGTCAGAGGAAGTTGTTGATTAAACAGATGTCGTTCCCACCAGACGCCATGAGACACGAACGCCACAATAAGCATGCATTAATTAAACATACCTGAAGAATGTGGGCAATGCAGGAGAACAAAAGGCATTTCTGTCTATCTTTCTTTCTGCTTCACAACGGGAATGAGAAAGTGACTCATTTCTTCCCTCTGGTTTGACTTGCAGAGAATACAGAGAGTTTAAACAGGCTACAAGCTCAGAGATCAACCCAACAAAATAATAGCGATAATTAGGTCTGATTAGCAGCGTCTCATTCAGCTAAAGTGCAGTGTTGGAATGGGTCATTTGGAACAATGCTGATTTTCAAAGTAAGTCCCAAGTCATTTGCCTGAAGGAGGCTTCTTTTGAATCACATTGTTTCTGACAAAAGAAAAACTCCCGAACAGACGATACGTGGACGGTGGCATTTGTTTGCTTTGAAATCTTCTCAGCCTGAACCAATACAGACAAAAATGTTCTAGTCCTTGCTCAAAGCCTGTTTTTCCTCCAGTAGGCTCCCATCTGTTTAGAATTGTGCTTGAGTCTGAAATACCTGTGTCATCAAACATTTCCTCCACCATCTGATAAATGCTTCTTCTTTGATCAAAGGAACTGAGCATGGAGGAATGATGTGAAATACATTATTGTACATACAAATGAGGCTTCTCACATAGCCTGACGGTTGCTCTTCAACTGAATAAATCTCAGCAATCTCACGGATACTGTAACAGATTGGTGTTCATCGGCAGCAAACTCAGTAGAATGAGTTCTTGTTTACATCATTATAGATAATTACCATGCGGAATCAGTCCAGCCAACAGCGCCTGTGCTGTGTAAGTGTGTGTGTGTGTGTGTGTGAAGTCAGAAACTGCTCTAACACTCCTGGCCATCTTATTACAAATACAGCACTATCCGCAAGGTAGCACCTCATGCTGTCCTGGTTTGTTTGGTCATGGCTCAGGTGGTAGAGCGGGTTGTCCACAAATTGCATGATTGGCGATTTGATCCCATGGCAATCGGTTGCCAGTAAATGGATGAATGAATGAATATTATTTACCACTTAAATTTGAGATAATGTTGGTGGGTGGCTCTATTCAAACAGAGTACATAAAGGAAACCCTTTGTATCGTATCAGCAGCTAATCTTCTACCTCCAATCTAGAAATCCAGACTGTGTATCTGTAATCGTTATATGCATAGGAACAGTTTCAATTTAACACTCGCAGATGGATGCACTTACACCTAAAAGCCAACACATTTAACATGTGTCTGTATCAGAATTTAAATTTTCTGTTGTAGGGCACTGATATAATATAATATTTCATCTTTTACAGCACAGCTTTTTGGATGGTTATGTACTAAAAAAGAAACAGGATGATGAAGCATGCAGTCATTATGAACATGTGATCTATTGGCAATATGCATGTTAGTAGCTCTAGCACAAGTGTGAAAGCCAGTTTTACTCAAGCGCTGAATCCAGTTAGTTAGTCTCAAAACTCTCCCTTGAGGTGTTTTCATTCAGGGCATTTATGAAGCCAGGTGTTGAACCCAGTGTCGACCTTGCCAGGGCCATGTCCATGAAACTGGAATTTCCTGGTCTATCACAGGGTTCCATTTCAACAAGCTTGCAGCCAATTATCCTTCAATCATAGTCCCTGGACTTACTGACGTGTTTGGTTGGAGTACAAGGTCTGTCTAGCGTGGTTTGGCACACTGGGGACATTTACTTCCACTACATACGCCATCTTTTCAAGGCAAAAAATCAGATGGTGTCTCAGATTAATATGGATGCTACAATAGTTTTTTTATTCTGTTATTATCTTTTATACCAAACGAGTATTTCAAGATACAGCATTATGTACTGCATTAACATCTTTAACAAGTTAGTAGTCTGCTGAAGCATTTTTCTGATTGTTCCACTGTGTACAAAGTCACTTTTAAAGACAGACAAGGAAATTAACCTTTTATTGTATGCAGTGTGACAGAATAATGCACAACTTAAAGCTGGTGTTGCATTTAAAAAAACTGAAAAAAATATAAGTATCACAAGAAGACAGAAATTGAAATGACAAGCAGACTGTGGAATAATTGCTTTATTAATGAGAAAATGATTTTGTGTAAAAAAGAGAGAGAAGAAGAGGAAAACAAAGCCACCTCTTTGATCCTCTTAAATCCCCTTTGGAAAAAGAGATTGTGCCTTTCAATCCTCTTAAACTTCATCTTGACGTTGATATTTCCTCCTTTCTAACTTAATTAGGCTGTGATATTTTATTTTACTTACTTTTTAGTATGTTATGTCTTGTTGAGTACATACAGGGACTTGAAATTTTGTATCATACAGCTAGTTCTTGTCCCTGAGATTATTAACACTTTTTCCCTGCATGTTTTCTTCTGTTTTTTTTTAATAGCTTGCCTTCTCCCTTACCATAAAGCATTCTTAAAACTTAGAATCTAAAACGTACTGAGCACAACTCTTTGCTGTGTTTTGTTTATGCATGGGTTCCCATGCGTTTTATCAAAGAGAATGCTTAACGCAGAGAAGTGACAGGTATTGGAAGCCTTGGGAATGTGTGTAGTGCTTTGCGTTGTTCAGACATGAATAACTGCATGTCTTCATCCTGGCTATAAAGTCAGAAATTGAAATTATACTTCCAATCAGCTTGGTACATTTTTTGCTTATTGTTGTTGGATTTGGCAAAAGCAAACTTGGAGCAATACACGTTGAGATGACCAGTTGTCCAGTCTATATTTAAGCATTTATGTTTATGAGAATATCAGGGTACTCAGTCCAAAATTATTGACTTATCCACAAATGTACACATGTAGAGAGTCTTGCCCCCTCATCATTTCATTATCAGACCCACAGCATTCTACCTGCAGTCTTGAATGACGGAAAAATTGTGTGCATAGGCAGACAGGCCAATGTTTATAGTCACCTACATATTTTGTTAATTACAGTGCGATTACCCCACACATATATCCGGTTTAGTGCCATGATTATCTCCCAAGGTCATCACTAACGAGGGCTGATGCACTGTGCCTGGCCTGAGCTGATTGACTCACGATGTTAAACTGGCTCAATTTGATCCTACTCAGCAATTCAGGAGGCAACGCAGCACCTTGCACAGGTTTATGAGAGACATATATTGGGACTAACACTGCAGAATTGTATTGCTTTGATGCTAGAGATTTCCACAGAGATGTAAAATGCTTATTTCTGGCCCAGCAAATGTTTTTTTTCCTGTCTGCTGTCAGTGACATTTGTGTTTGGACAGATAATTCAAATTTACTTCCCAAAATTATCTTACTGGTTAGTAATATTTGAAAAAAAAAAAAAGAAGAAAAAAACAAGCGTGGCCTTCTTGTCGACTTGACTCTTAACATTTACCTGAATGATCTGCATCTGCAGGAAACAGGCTATTTCTCTGCGGACAAGTGTTTTGTGATTATTTTTGTGATTTAATTTTTGATAGAGAAGGCATTTAGCAGCTGAATATTTGACACCTGATTTTCAATGTGCAGCTAGTCCTTGAGTAACACCCCACCCACCCACATTCTATCTTGTTCCAAGTTAATTAAGAATTATACAACATGTTAGCATTAAATCATTATGAAGTAGGCCTACTGTAGTAATAATTTAACGGGGTAATTTAGAAGATTAAAATTTTCTTTTATTGTCATCCAGTGACCTTAACATCATAAATGTCACAGTAGCCTTTTATGAATGATGCTGCAAGCGTCTTTACCACTGGACAGATTTAAATTTAAAACAGCCATTAGCGTACCTATACACTCATTTTTCATTTTACATATAGATGTAGTTAGCTCAAAGATTTAGTCACCATGCAACATCCTGAATGAATTACCTGCCAGAGAGAACACATGGGCGAATCCTGTTTCATGGTTTGACTTTTTACACGCAGCTTGGAATGCCAGATAACCTCCAAATCTTACTCGGCTTAATGTCGAATGTCACATCCATAAACCCCCAGTAATGACGATATGCATGGAATAAAATCTTGGGTGCTCTCTCTGTAGGATCTCAGCCCCCTCGTAGGAGAACAAAGATCATGATGAGTCGAACATGGAACAACATATTAAAATCATTTTTGGATATGTCTAGAAATGCCACAAAGCAATTGTCACAGAAGATTTAATTTGTCAGGTGTAATAGAGCACTGTGTGTCTGTAACCTGACTTTGAACAACCATGTTATTCTTGTGAGAGTGTTGTATATGTGTATCTGTGTGTGAGTATGCAGTACACAGCACCGAGGAGGACAGCACTTTTTGATCTGCAGAGCACTGAGCACAAAGGACACCGATCAATTGGGATATTGAGAAAGCACTTCATCTGATAATTTCCCTTACAGGAACGCTTCCCTTTATCTGGACTGAGCACAGCAAAGTCACTGAGCAATTAAAAGAATGGGCACACTCCAGTATACTTATCACACACTGATGCAGTAAAAAGGCCCTATTATGAAATTGGAAAAGAAGTGAGTTGAGATAAGGATACACAACATATTGTTTGGGATTAATTAAGATGACCATAGCTTCAAATTCCTACTGTAAATGAGCCCAGTCCTGCAAGAGTCCTTGGCTCACAGAAGGAGGTTAAGTCATAAGGAAATGTTTGGCAGAGAGCCTACAAAACAGTCTCTTAACCATGTTGAATTATGATTCACACTAATCAGTCTGCTGTGGGTTGTTTTGTGTGTGCATTACGTTATTGATTAAGAGAAATTATCTTTTTAAAAATGTGGACGCCTTTAGTTTTTTCAAAGAAAGGATATTTCCCGAGTGACAGAATTGTTTGGTCACATTATTTCTTGTAGCCGAATATGAATCTTTCTTCCTTTAAAGGGATCCAGTACAGTTTTGCTCCAAAAACATGTGATGTATTTGGTGCGGAGAAAATGGTTTTCCACTTTTAGCAACTAATTAATTCTTTATCAATATTCATGATGAACTCCACATTTAGAAAACTGTAATTAGCTTTATTATCCTCTGGCCATTTGTGGGGAAAAAGTTATCCATATAGTTCAAATCAAACCAGAGCCACAACTCTAGTTTCTCACCAAATTGTACACTCCATAATTAGATATTACCTTGCGTGGAAATCAGATATCAGTCCATATGCAAACAACATGTGACAGGATCACTTCAAGCCAGCATCGTCTGCATTGGAGCTGGGTGGATAGTGTAATAATTCACAGGAGCCACCTGGTGATTCCTTCAGTCACCTTCCGGCTTCCTCTCAGCCAGCTGCTCCCTGTACTCCTAATCAATCCGCAGTGCCAGTGCTTCTGCAATTCACCGTGACCTTGAGTAACATGTCCCCTCTCTTTCGTTTTGGATGTTTGTGGGCTTTGGTCCTTGCTTATTCCTCCTCATTTAAAGATACACCTGTGCTCAGACCAAGATAGCACCACTTTCTGATGCAGCTCTGGGATTTTACTGCGATTAACAAAAGCCTTATCTGCACACATTAGAAAGCAGGTCCTATACTGCTCTTATTGTTAGTTCTGCCTTCTGCTGCTGCAGATTTTTACTGTTTTACCTCCATTTTCAGTAAGTTTCCATTTTTTTCTTCTGTAAGAGCAAATAAATAGAAAGATATTACACCCTAATTTTTGTCAGTTTTGTTACTGCTTGTATTGCTACTTGTAATTGTATTTTTGTATTTACAGTGCATAGTTATATCTAGAAACCTATTGAGATAAGTTTGTAGATTATAATCCATTCATAAGACAATTTTGGAGAGATATTGGTGCATAATATCTGGTAAAAATAATTATATATTTAGCTCATGCAGCAGCTGGAAGCCATTGCAGTCCAGGGCCTAAATTCTCTCTGTTTCTTTTTGGTTGAAATCTGAAGCGGGCAGGGGACTTGTTGTTCTGCTTGGTTGACCATATACATGTATTGTCTGAGCCAGGCCACAGGGGCAGAGTGGCTCTCTTCACGGCCCCAGTGTGACAGAGCTGTCTCTACGTGAAGGTGACCCTCTCTCTGGATCTTCCACTCTGCCCAGCTTGCCTGTCAGGTCCTACAGGCGACATGGTCTATTAAGCACTTTAATGATGACCACCGCCTCATGCAGTCACACAATAGACCCTCACTCCTTCATATCCCTCTGTATAATTTGCTGAATGTGTATATTAGCGTATATTTTCTGTGCGTCACCATCCTTGTATAAAGCTATCTAAATTGTAACCAGCTTGTCTGAGAGGAGATTTTGATTAGGCCTGGATCCTTGGTGAAATAAATCTCCTCTGGGATTTAAAGGTAGATACTTTGAACAGGCAATCCTTCAGAAGGCTTTTACACTCAATAAATCCACTAACGCCCCAATGTTTCAAAACACTGCTTTTATAGCCTCATACTTTATATCCATATCCTGCACTGTAGTGTAAAAGTGACAGGACTACTTGAAGATGGCAACAAGCCTTCGGGAGCACTCCTACCGATTCTTTCACATCTGTTGATCCCCAATATCCCTGTACCTGTCACGAATAAAGGAAGTTTGCTACGTGACAAGTTTATTATGTGCTCCCCTCGAGGTTGGCAAGAAGACACCTTTGTGTTCAGATGTCAGATGGGTTCAGTGTCTGTTCTCTTTTAGATGAGTAAAAATGTGGGGACAATGGATGAGACAAGGTCTGTAGGGTATCCTCAATGCAGTTCATCCAACCACAATCACTTTCATGCCGTGTTTACATCCAAACACCCAGTGTCTTTATCCGGCACAGTTCTCCAAAGGTATGAGTTAGGGAGAAGGGGAGAACAGGGCAACTCCCCCACCTTCCCCACCTTGGTGTAGTTCCAGAAATTTAAATGTTCATAACATCATCAATAAAAAGCCTTTTCTTCTCAATACTGCAATCAAATAGTAGTAAAACTCTCTGTACTGTGACTTTAACAGCACACAGTGGCATCAGGTGGGAATTTCTGTGTAATTTCACAGGGAAGCTCCAAGGAAAACTAATATTATTTGGCATTATTGGGTTTTTTTATTTTTTTATTTTGGTAACTATCAGCAAATAGAGAAAAGCAACATTTGATGATGCGTAATCCAATATGATGCTGTTATGCTACTATATTAATGTGATGATATTTACACTCAAAATATGGCTTAAATCAAAAGGTGTCATTAACTAAATAAAAGTGTAGCCCACATGGTTAATAGGTGTATATTAAAAATCCACAGCAGTAACAAGGCATTTTGAACAAATTAAATTTAAATTTAGATTCATATTAAACTATAAATTTGCTTTGGTCTAGTACACGTCATAACCTCAGAGACTGTAAAAAAATGCACTTAAATGAGCACGCTATTTTTAATCAAATATTTGTAGTTGTGACATTCCTTGACATCTTATGTAAGATCTCTGAATTACTGAACTGTTATTCAGCCTGTAGTAACAAGAATTTCTGAGAAAGTTGTCCTTTTATGTAGCTTCATATGTTTCCAGATAAGCAAAGGTGCTAAAGGCTCATCAAAGAGATGCATAAAAGTGAAATGTGTATTATTGTTGTCACCTTTCAAGAGATTTTTCATATAGAGACAATGAGATGGGCCTTTTGTTTTTGCCGTAGGTGTGAATATCATTAGATCTATCATGAGTGCAATAAATGCGAGTAGGTGCGGTAGCCTTTGCTCATGAGACAATAAAGCGCATATGGAAATGAGCCGACAGCATGACTAATAGTTTGCAGTTTCAACCACACGCCCATCTTAGCAAAAAGCCTGTTCTCTCAAAGCGAGCCATTATACAGTTATCAATGAGCCTGCTTCGCCTTTGATCTCTCTTTTAAGGGGTGAGGATTTGATAGCCAAAAAAAGAAACACCTTAGAGAAGCTATTGGTTTGCATGCTGTCTGCCATTATGCCCGAAATCAGGGAATAAAATGAATACAAAGCAAGCTGTCACTCTCCATGTCCCTCCTGTCCCTAATCCTTCTACTCCTGAGTCTGTGCCTGCCACACCATCATCAGAGCTCAGATCAAAGTGTGAGAGAATGGCCCACAGGTCTGCACAGAGGGAGAGCTGACCTCCTCAGAGCTTACTATGTCCTTGGACCAAAGTCCTTTTAAGGGCTAGACATATTCATTGAAAACCGATTCTGTGCTTTGTGCCTAAATTGAGCTTTAGTTTGTATCAGCGATCTGGCTTTATGGACATTCCCTGAGGCAGCTTTTGTATCTAAGGTGTCAGTTCTGTAAGGACAATTTAGCCATCTCATTTGAAAGCCCTTATGTTCACACTGCTGGAATTAATTTACTTTAGAGACATGCAGCCTTTAGTATACAGTAAAGTAAATACATTAGTGTTCATGCCCACGGTACTGCAAGCTTTATTACTTCAAGCGTACCAGGCCAGTGTATATACTATAAATTGAAAAATAATGTTTTCTCACGCTAAAACGACATAGGCCTTGACCTCTTGTACCGCTACTGTTAATTAGTGTTGGTTGCTCTTACCTCTGGGCAAGCTCAGATTTATGGCTTAATGTTGTGGGAGCTTAAAATGAACGTGCACTGCTGGGGCCCAGTCTGCCCATGAACTACATGGATAAACAGGTTTTCATACTCGAAGCAAAGCACTGATGTGCTACATGTGGGTTCTTTGAATGAATTTGTGATACTGAAATCTTCGTAGAGTTTAGCAATTAGGTCTCAAATGAGCAAATTATTTTTGAGATTATATTACTTTATAGATTATATATTCTGCCAATTTCATATCTTAGTTTCTGTATAATTTAATATAGTATATTCTATATAATGATGTATTCATACATTAAAGGAAACTTTAACATGTTGGGATTTTTTTTGTCGGGTTTATTTGAAGATTTATTAACCACTATATAAGAAATCAATATCAATTTCATCCCTGCACATTCAGTAAGGAGACAGATCAGTCACATGTTTAACCTACCTAAGCAGCAGAAATGGCTAACCCTGAACAGAACTTTAAAAAAAATGTCTTTCCAGTTATCCAGTATACTGGTTATCTATCTGCCTCGGTGCATCTTTTTCTAATGCCTATTCATCTCACTCCACTCTACCTTGGCTCACAAACATGCTACCGCCTGCCTTTTATTCCTTCACAATATTGCATCACCGGAGTTCACACAGGCTATGTATCACTGGAGCTGTGCAAATGAGACGAGCTATCAAGTGTTGCAGAACTGTGTGCGATGAAGGCAATCACAGAGCACCCTGAGCTTCTTTTAACAAAGGGAGTTCATTAAGTCCATTAAATTCCCAGTTGAAAAAAATCATCCCTTGCTTCAAGTCTTTGAGTAATTATTCCTAAAGCACAAGGCCAATGAAGAAATCAGAAGAAACAGACTTAACCCGGTCTTATGTTGTATGCTTTGCCTTAAAGTATACAGGAAAAAGACAAACATTCACTCTTCTAATTGGAAAAAGTGTCCCTATGATTCAATAATAATTATGTATTTACTATGCTTCCAAGGGGTCACTGCTTCACCAGTGCGGAGTGTGCAATTCGATTTGCAGTTAATGAGGTTGGGTCTCTTAACGAATGTTAGTTTTTATTCTGTATGTAGTGCTTTGGGGAATGTGGTTATGGCCTGTTTTATCATCTATTATGATTCTTTGCTTGATTCATCTGGGTAATATTTTATTTAGCTTTACTATTTTATACATTTAGACATTTAATAGGGTAGTCCAAGTAAAATAAATTACAGTCTCTTAATTAAGCATAGAAGCCTTGAATAATTCCCAAAGGTGATTTTTATATAAACAAACTTATCTTGTTATATTAAAGAAAATTGATATAGAAATTAAACCTCTTTGTTGCATCTTTAATGTGGTTGCTTTGCTGACAAAATATGAATATCACATTTACACACTATTAAGCATTAGTAAATGCTTAATTCATCATTTATAAAGCATTACTCTTCTTTAGTATGTACTTTATAAACAAGATATAAATGGTTTATTCTTGATTAATAAGCTCATATATAACATGTTCATGCTATCATTTAGAAAGTCTAAGTAAGTGATTAACAAAGTATTTAGATGCATATTTATACATATATTGATTAAGATATGAGCTCATTGTGAGTGTGTTAGCAGAGGTTTTATAAATACTTATTTCATATTATAATTCATGGTTAATTCAGGCAGTTACTGGTTGTTAGTTCAGTATTTTGTGTGACCTCATCTAAAGTGAGGACTGTTTTTGCCTTATTGAGCATTTATAAATGAAACTAAAAGGTCAGCAGGACCTAAAGACTCTAAGAAGTCTCAGCGGTCTTCACAACAGAAAAATAACAAAGACAAAACACAAAGAGATACAGAACATACAAATATTTATTGCAAAATTAAACATAACCCACCTGAAGTTCACAGAATACTGAAACGTATGTAGGAGTCTCAGTTTGTAGGAGAGGTTTAAGAGAGAAAAAGATGCACTGAGCAGCTGGAGCCACAGGGGACTTTAACTTAAATATACTGACGCTTCTTCATCTAAAATACAACATGAATAAGGTTATCACAAAACAAGAGTGAATATTTCACAGAGCTTCACAAACAAGTGTCCATCATATTAAAGTGTTAATGCAGGAAAATGTCTCTGAGATGTTTCAGAGTTTGGAATTTCTTTAGTTTGTTCCTCAGGTTCAACTTTCCTCTGGTTTGCAGTCAGTTAGTTTTAATCAG
>VUQI01002587.1:11924-24424 GCA_015106735.1 Paratilapia polleni | reverse complement strand
ACAAAATACTGAAAAATGAAAAGAAAAAAAAATCCCACTGAACATCAGTTTCAAGATATGTAGCCACAACAAGAAAGATTTTTGAATCTAATATTTATTTATCATTATCATATGTTGATGTATTTATTAAAATGAATCTTTTCAGCAACACAATAAAAACAATTTCTAAGCATAATCTTGTAATTCATGCAATATCATCAAAACACTATAATCTACACTGTAAAGAATGTTTACCTTTTTTCAAAGCATAATAACTGTAAGGCATGATTAGTTTTTAAGTTGAACAGCTAAACAGCCTGCCTCTGTTGTCTTACCTTGGCTCTCTCTACTGGTTGGGGCAAAGTGCTCTATGTTCAAGAGAGATAGCACCCTTATAATCCACAGGATGAGGAAGTGTTGTGCATGGTCACAGGGATTCAACTGCCGTTACTGTTTCATGTATGTTTGTGTGTGCGTGTGTATGTGTGTGTTTGTGTGTGTTTGTGTGTGTTTTAAGAAGACGTGCAGCCTAAAATCCCCTTATCACCTTGTTAAAATCACGTTGTTATCACGTTTGCTGAGTCTGTATGGGTGTGTGCTTGTATGGTTATAATTTAACTAAAGATTACATGTGCATTTTCAATGATTTAAGTAATTTGCGATTTATCAAGGGTAATCTTTACCCCACTGTTCCTGTGGTACTCCTTCTCAACAATTAACACACATGCTTATACTCTGATACACTCAGCTGGCAGTAGTAGTGAGCTGAATAGTGAAATACACTGCTCAAAAAAAATCAAAGGAACACTTTTTAATCAGAGTATAGCATCAAGTCAGTTGAACTTCTGGGATATTGATCTGGTGAGTTAAGTAGCAGAGGGGGTTGTTAATCCGTTTCAGCTGCTTTGGTGTTAATGAAATTAACAACAGGTGCACTGGAGGGGCAACAATGAGATGACCCCCAAAACAGGAATGGCTTTACAGATGGAGGCCACTGACATGTTTTTCCCCTCCACATCTTTTCTCACTGATTTTTCACTAGTTTCGCCATTGGCTAGGGTCAGTGCCACTACTGATTGCATGAGGCGATACCTGGACCCTACAGAGGTTGCACAGGTAGTCTAACTCCTCCAGGATGGCACATCAATAGGTGCCATTGCCAGAAGGTTTTCTGTGTCTCCCAACACAGTCTCAAGAGCATGGAGGAGATTCCAGGAGACAGGTAGTTACTCTAGGAGAGCTGGACAGGGCCATAGAAGGTCCTTAACCCATCAGCAGGACCAGCATCTTCCTCCTTTGTGCAAGGAGGAACACGATGAGCACTGCCAGAGCCCATTGATACCATTGACTGGACCCCACGCTCGCCTAAATCCAATAGAATACCTCTGGGACATTATGTTTCAGTCCATCCGACGACGCCAGGTTGCACTTCAGACTGTCCAGAAGCTCAGTGATGCCCTGGTCCAGATCTGGAAGGAGATCCCCAAGGACACCACCCGTCATCTCATTAGGAGCATGCCCTGACATTGTCAGGGATGCATACAAGCATGTGAGGGCCATACAAAGTACCATTTTGAGTTGCTGCAATGAAATTTCAGCAAAATGGACTAGCCTGCCGCATCATTTTTTCACTTTGATTTTCAGGGTGTCTTTGAATTCAGCCCTCTGTAGGTTGATAATTTTCATTTCCATCAAACGATGTGGCATCCTTTCGTTCCTAACACATTACCCAGTCCATATCAGTATAGATATCCAGCATGATTTTTTTTTTTCCCCATTGAGATCTGATGTATTTTTCAAAGTGTTCCTTTAATTTTTTTGAGCAGTGTAGTTGTACCATATTCAGTACTTTTAGAGTATAGATTATAATATAAAGGTTTTAATAAATTGGTAACCAAGTGTGTGCGTGAATGAGAGGACATGACTCTCATGTTACAGTTGTGGTCAAAGTCCGGACCGGCTGTCCGTTTAAAGGGTCAGAACTTCTGATCCTAAAGAGTATTACCCTATTAGGCATTGCAGAAACTAGTTTAAGCTGGTGGCTGGGAGACTCGCCTAGCTCTAACTGCCTACATCTGGATGCCGACCCCGCTAACCTCTGATGAAAGACCACCTGAGTAGCCTCGATAGTCAAGTGAAATCATTTGCCACACCCGTTAACGGCAGCTCTCCCCTTATTGATCTTTGCTCTTGGTAACTGGCTAGGATTAACTTTAGTGGCCAGGAAAAGAATAGGCCCCAGGGATCTGTTATTTTTTTAAAGGCTAGAACAACCAGTAAGAACCATAATTTCTACTACCGGTCTTGAGATGATTGAGAGAGAAGAGAGAGAGTACGCCCTGGCCAGCAATGCAATCCTCCCCCGGTTGCACCCGATGAAGTCCAGAAGTGGAAGCCGTGACTCAGTACAAAGTTCTCAGAATCCTTCCATGCCTTAATCCAACACGGCAAAAATGAGCAGAGAAAAAACAAAAATTGTAATTCAAATTCTTGCTGAAGTTTTCGACTGTGAACTAATTTCTTCTGACGGCATCTCCACTCATCGCAGCAAGTTAGAGGAAGAACCCAGAACCTTCCTAAACAGCCCCTTTTATACTCTTCACGTTCGTGTACCACTCCCTCTGTCTCTCTCTCAAGTAAGTGGAAAAATTTTTATTAAGCAATTGGAAACATCACCCTTACACAATTTAGAAAAGTATCTCTGAGCCACTCATCTATTCACACACACACACACACACACACAAGCTCACATGTACACACACTACTCCCTTGAGCCACACATCCTACTGACACAGTATCTTCCTGTAACACACTAACATGTCTAAACAGTGCTTTACTGCACTTCCTCTTTTTGTCTCAGCATAATCAGATCAACACAACTTACGTTCTACTTGTTCATTACATTGATTAAACTTTTATGATTGTAGTTCTATATGATTAAAGTTCTGCATATACTTTTTTGTAGAACTCTGTGTTACATTAATCATAAGGAGGCTGGATGTTAAGTCCTTCATTTTACCACTCTTGGATAGAAATGAGGAAGAAGATCACACCTTTTGACAATACACTCATCATGGGCATGAATATCATGATCATTTTGGGCTTTTAGTAATTTTTTTGAACTGTTCTTTTCTCAGGTGGAATGATTGTATACAACGTACATCTATAGTGACTAAAAAACAAGAATTGGGTGCACAAGTTTGAATTTATTTAGGATTTTCTCTAGTCCACACAGGGTCAAAATTATACATACAGACTCAAATATATACATACACTCCTACTAATATTTGGTTGAATGTCCCTTAGCACATTGCACCTCGACCAGATGCTTTTGGTAGCCATCAACAAGCTTCTGGCATAATTCTGGCTGGATATTTCACCACTCTTCTTGATAGAATTGGATGGTTTCCTGCCACGGGCCCAGCTTTTAAGCATAGTCCTCAAATTTTCAATAGGGTTGAAGCCTGGGTTTTGGGAAGGCCGTTCCAGAAGCTTAATGTTAGCCTGCTTTATCCATTCCAAAACCAGTTTTGATATGTACTTTGGATCATTGTCCTGTTGGAACACCTAACTGTGTCAAAGTTTCAACCATCTAGCTGCTTATTTGAGGTTAACTCGAAGAAGGTTGTCCTCCTTCTTGAATATTCCATCCACTTTGTGTAATGTACCAGTATCACTGGGAGCAAAACAACCCCAGAGCATTAAAGTCATGCTACCACCACCATATTTAACAGTTGGTACAGTGTTTGAAAGCCTAACTTTTACTTCTCCAAGCATACCTCTTGTCATTGTGGCCAAATAACTCAATCTTTGTCTCGTCTGACCATAAAATTTTTGTCCAGTAGGCATTTGGCTTGTCCATGTGTGCAGCAAGCTTGAAGGGGCTTCCTTCTTGGTCAACACCCTCTCAGTCCATGATGATGTAAAACTTGCTTCACTGTGGACAGTGATGCTGGTATTCCAGCAGTTTCCAGTTCATGGCAGACTCGAGCCTTGGTAGATCCTGGGTTGTTCCTGAACATTCTAACCAATTTCCTCTCATCTGAGGGTGACAGTTTGGGTCCTCTTCTAGATCTTGGCAAAGTGATGACACATCCGAATAACTCGCACTTACGTACAATTGTTTGAACTGATGATCTTGGAATCTGCAGTTGTTTAGAAATTGCTCCATTAAGCTTCTGGAAAGGCCTTCCCAAAGCCCCAACTTCATCCCTATCGAAAATTTGTGGACTATGCTTATAAGCTAGGTCGGTGCAGGACACCAACCAGTTTAAATGAACTCTATCAATTCTGCCAAGAAGAGTAGTCAAATACCCAGCCAGAATTATGCCAGAAGCTTGTTGATGGCTGCCAAAGGGTCTGGTCAAGGTGAAACTTGCTAAGGGGCATTTAATCAAATATTAGTGGGGGTATATGTATATATTTGAGCCTGTATGTATAATTTTGACCCCGTGTGGATTTGAGAAAATCCAAAATAAAATCAATTCTTGCTTTTTTCTTGCTTTTTTTTTTTTTAAGTTATTATAGATATATGTACACTCATTCCACCCTGGAAGAAGAACAGTTAAAAGAAATCATTAAAAGCCCAAAATTACCATGACATTCATGTCCATGATGAGTGTATGTAAACTTCTGACTTCTGACTGTATCTTAGCTTACCAACAACCGTGAAGAAATACAGTAAATTGTGGAGAAAACCCACAGCTGGCTCAAAATGCATATTTACATACAAACATGAGAATTATATCAGTGAATTATATCAACAGACTTCAGGGCTCTGCTTGTAATAAGAGAGTTACATTTTTCTAGGGTGGCTCATATTTTATACTCTTTGTCTTATAAAAGTGCTTCCTAAATATATGATGCACCCTTTGTCAAGCAGTTTCACCATTTGCCTTGTTAAGATGCAGTCCCAATTTTGACAAGGGGCTGCCTTTGAACATAATGTCATAAGTGTGAAGTTTCCCTAGTGTCATGTTCAAAACACCCAGAAAGTGTTCTTCCATGGTCGAGTCCTGTTTGCTGTAGATCCTTTCATTGAAGACCTGAACATACTCTGCCATTGCATGTTATACTTTGGTGATGGCTGCAGTTCATACATCCCAAAACAGATTAGTGAGGATCAACTTGAGGTATTTATCAGGTAGAGACACAATGATGTGGTCTTCCAACATAAAGCTTGATGGTAATGAACTTTACAGTGAGCCAGTCTGCGTGTGTGAGCATTCATGCAAGTGAGGCTTGCATCTCTGTCTCCATAATTTGAGTGTAATTACATAAGAGCATATTTAGCTTGCATGTGGTACGTGCATGGGGATGCTAGTGTTCGAGTTCCTGATCATTATGCTCCCTCCTTGGTCTTTCCTTCCTTACAAATCTAATTCCACTCTGCCACTGCCAATATCTGGTGCTCTCCCTCAAGAATGCAGTGCCAGCCAATTTCAATAGAACAAACTGAAATTGGCAATTCACTCCCCTGTATCGATCCAGTCACTTTAAAACTAGGCACTCAACATTGAGAGCTGCCAACCAACCAAGTTATATATGTGTGTTCATGTATACCTGTGTTTCTGTTTCTTTGCGTGTGGGTCTAGAAAGGGAACCTGCACAGCATGTCCGAGAACCAGTAACTTGATTATGTGGTGTGTGCGTGTGCATGTGCCTTTGTTGCTGATATTTCACAACTATCCTGTTCTCTTAGGGCACAATAAAACATTGTCAAAGTCTCAATATAATAAATGTATTAATGCAGATTTAATCTGATAATGTTTCTATAGGGAATTGTTTTCACCAACAATAAATTACAGAGCTAAAAATAACTGACCCAATAAATATAACACTCAGACTAACATGTTTTCTGTGTCTAATGTTTGGTAAAGTAGACTTTTCCATGCTGTGATATTCTCCATTTGATTTGATTTGATTTTGTTGTTCTTATACAATGAGTCATTATATTCCCAGGGTACATTTTCATATATCAGAAACAGCCCTTTCCACATATTACATGACACCATATTGGCTATTGCTGAAATGTAAAACTCCTGCTGCTGGACTGTGACACATGTTTTTTTCATGTTTGCATGTGCACAAATGTGCTGTTTCTTCTCTGGAAATGCTAAATAAGTGTAAACAAGTGTATATGAATAACCTGCCCCTCAACCTAATACTATCACATTGTTTTAGCAATAGCTGTGTTTCAGTCTCCTCAAAATACTAATTCTAGTTTACACGCTAATATTTTCAAGTTATTACATTCAATCCCTTTGCCTTTGCTACATATGCTTTTTTAAACATTTTTATTGCTAACCGTGGCTATTTGGTGTTCACATGCTGCTGTGCTATGCAGTGCAAAAGGAAAAATAAAAGTACTGAAGTTTTGAACAAGGCAGATGATGAGCCGTTTTTATGTATGAGATTGTTGGTAACTGAGGTATATACTGAAATTAGTATGTCAGTTTATGCACAAAATTACTTCACTGGCTGCATAAATTCAGCAAAATTACACACTTATTGTCATGTAATATGTGCACACAGGTTGAACATTGTTTGCCATTGGAGTTCTGGTATCAGAGGTGATGTTGTCCAGCACTGTGTTGATTCTTCCCAGCAGGGTTCCACTTGACAAAGTCCTTCCGTGGAGATTCTTGGATGAAGTAATATTCTAAACTATCATGAATTTTCTCAGTCTTCTTAGCCATTGCTGTTTTGTATGTTATTACAATAAACTGTTACATGAATACTGTATATACCAATGCTTAGAAACCTTGTAGTAGTGTTGGACATTATTAATACCTGGTAGTAAAAACAATAATGTGCTAAGTGCAGGGTGGCCTTTGTGAACACCTTTTATGCTGCTAGTTACCATCATTATACTCACTACAAAATAACCATGTTTTAATGTTTTCAACAAGTACCCTTTTGGTACACTCAACTCTAACTTAACTCCAGTGCTACAGAGGCTCTTAAGAAATCCACAGTTTACCACTTTGCTTAATTTAATGTAGGTCTGCCTCCCTAACAAGCACCTACATTCAGTTGGTAGCTTAATGGTGGGATTTAATCACAGTCCATGCAACCGTGGTACTCAACATTCAAACAGCAGCACCAATAATTAACCCGTTGTCCTAGGCTTTTGAATGTAAAATGAAAGTCTGTTAGTGGTACATAAGCCCTGTGGAAGATAGTGTTGGTAAAATCCAATAGAAACCTTTCAAAGCACCACTTTGACCTTTTTGTAACAATGTATTATTACAATGCATTATTATTTTGAAATATTTGCTACTATATTACTTTGTATGTATACACAAGAAACATTTAGAGTCATAGCCTTATCCCCACTTATCACTTAAGGACAAAATGCATCTTTTCCACAGTGGTAATTATGTTTTTTTAGGTTAAAACATTCCACAATCAGTGTATTAGTCAAAATATAAAGCAGACAAAAGTTTACCACCACATGTAATTGTTTGGTTGATAATATTACTGAAGTCACAGTTTCCCTGGCTTTTTCCATCGTTGATCCCACTGTTGCATAACTACAATGTCTCCAAGGGGTTGAAGTCATGGAACAAAGCAGTAATGTATTTTTCAATCCAAACTCAGCTGGCTTGTTAAATGGTGGCAAAGATCCAATGGATCCAATGCGCTGCTCAATTTCAACATGCTAATTAAATTGAAAACAAACACACATACATACAAATTAGGATCCTGGTCTATATGGCAAAATTTTCTAATACAAAATATATGTAAGAGATAATTTGGGCATGTATTGGCAAGTGTGTTTCCCAAAGCATGAGCATTTACCCTCACTATGCTGTTCTTTTGCCAGAGGGATAACACCTTTGTTTATAGTAGTTGAAAATAAATATCTTTGCTTTTTGCCTCACTGAAATCAGGCCCACGAAATGGTGGCATGACAATGAACTGCCTGTGTTGATATAGTTACTCAGCCTCCTGGGAGACAAAGTCATCAAGCAATTAGACTGGTGTTGCTGTTGTTCTCACTGTGTGATTGTGGGTGTTCATATGTCTGTAGCTGTTATACCACCAATGGCTGCACAAGCCATAATATGCAGGTGGCCCATCTAAGTGCTCCCATTATGCAGTTTTCCCCCATAAGCATGGCACAGATGTTACACCCCTGTGGCGGAGAAACAGCATAGTGAACGAGGAGGACAACGCATATGTACAACTTTAACCAAACACACACACACACCAAGCTTCTGCTGCATCACACCTAATGGAAATGTCTTCCATCCCTTCTGTTACTCTCTGCATGTTTTGTCCATGTGCACGCACACACGCTCATAAAACAAGAGTATGGCAACAACTGTCAGTGTTCAGCATGATAGTTACTTTAAATGCTGCATAATGATTAACCACTATCTATTTGTGGATATTCATGTTACTTAAGGTTGGTTGCAAAGATCACCAGATGCCACTATCTGCCATAAAAAAGGTCAAAGTATGAATACGTTTAGTTACCTTCCTCTCTGTTTAATACCAGTGTTATAAAACCTGATAGTGACTTTCTGAAGTCTGGGATTCCTGAATTTCAGTGGAATATAAGAATATTACACAGAAACTAGAAAAGTAAAAAATGCAGGAAAAGTTCATGTTCTCCACTGAGATATATTTACTACTGCTGATACACGGTGGAGTATCGGTATATCATCATTTCATATCTGTTTTCTTCAGCAGAGGAAGAAAGTGCTTTGTGTGTATGTGTGTGTCCCCTGTGTATGTGCACATAAAATATTCTGGTAGCACTTTCTATTACAGCTCAGTAATAATGTGGTAATAGTGCGGTAATAAAGTGGAAACAAGAATGTAATAATATTGAAATTACACTGCTTTCATTAAGTTATTACAACTTAATGAAAGCAGTGTTCAACACTGAATGTTATTATTAATATAAATTCTAATTCATTTTCAAGTAACTGTTTTATTAGCAGAAGGTAGCTAAGGTGAACTGCCATATGGCCAGGATGATAAAGTATGGTATTTTTTTGTTTTTGTTTCCCTTCATAGGTCTTATGTTGTGATCAGAGTGTGTTTACGGAGCCACAGCATCTTGTATATGCACGTCAATAAATCTTTTGTGAACTATGATTTGAAGTTAGACCACCATTCAGCCTGTATAGCTATATATAAATCATTTACTTCCCAGTGGGGTAATATAAAATAGCCATATCTCCTATGTTTGAGTCATGGTTATAACATTTACATTTAGCAAATGTGGACATGTTTTTCTGGTCCTCGGTTTTCAATTGTAGGAAATATTACTATGAAATGTAGTAGAAACGTGTAGTTTTGCATTTTGCAGCCCTGATTCCTGGTTATCACACAGAAACTACCACACGTTTTTAGGTAATAAGCCACAACATTACGCATAGCATTTACATTGTTACCTTCAAACAAAGAAGAAAATTTGGGAAATAAGGTAGGATTAATTACAGCGTTATAATATGGTAATAGTATCCTAACACGTTACAGCATCAACAAGTATTACCTTATTATTATGAGGTTACTACAACCTCATAATAATGCCAGTATAAAGTCAGTATATAAAAATTCTACTGCACAGCTTTTAACATTTTAATGCTAGCAAGTTATCATATTTTTACCAATATATTACTATACTATTGCTAAATGGTTTTGCCTCATAGGCATGCATTTGTTTCCACATTCTTAATCCCAGTGTCTGGTCTGTTATCACCCAGTTACATAAAATTCAATGTAATATTACTCAGCTATAACGACTATTGATACAATATAATTACTTGGATATATATTTGGTAATTAAGTGGTAATAACTTGCTATTTTCATATAATTACCATCTTGTTTTCACTTTATTACCCCACTATTATCACATTATTAGAAGCTGCAAAAGAAAGTGCTACCAATATTCTTTAGTTCTTTGACTACTCCCTCTGTTTCCTCAGTTCAGATACCAGAATTGAAAGTTAACATAATCTCTAAGCTATTTATCTAAACTGAACATGCAACGTCTTGATCTATAGTTTCTAAAGACCATGAGGTTTACACTAATATTTAAAGATATCTATGTTGGCACATGAATTAAATTATCTTTTATGCATCACTGAGTCAGTTAATCAAATCAGTCAAATCAATATTTGGCGTGATCAAAACCTAAACATCTAAAGTGCCTAAAATACAAGCAATGCACATTAGCTATTGTGGTTGTCACATTGTTACGAAAGACCAGCATTCACTGGATAAACCAGGGTTCACTTCCTGCAATAACATACACACTTCTTGTGAAAGTGTTTCTTCTAGAGGTGTAGCTGTACAGCTGATCCTGTCCTTCAACTCACCTGAAACGATACGGGAGAATATCTTCCCTTGGTGAAGCTGGTTATAATCACTACTGGTATTGTTTTCACTCTGTGAACTTAGTCTGGTTGTGTCTGCATTCTGCCAAAATGAGGTCCTACAGACACCACCTGTACGGCGAACTACCAGAAAAGGTGGTTTTGAATATTTTTGACAGCCTTTATGATTTTGTTAATGCAGTAGGGGTGCAACTGTGCAAGGTGCAGTCACAAAACTTTACATGTGTAGTTGCAATGCAAATGAAGGAAAAGTTTGAAAATGGGTGTGGTCCAACCCACGAGTATTGATTAAATTTTGCCCAACAAAGAGAATTAGGCTCATCAATTCACATTTTAAATTCGTTTGTAACTCCCCAGTAAAATACATTTATCTGGTGTTCACAAACGTGTGTGCACTCCCATTTGCACCAAGGTTGGTGTTATTCCTAGTTTTTTAAGCATTTGTATGGAACACACAATTATGTTGTCTTGCATATAGTTTTCCTCAGGAGATGTAATACTGCATGTAATAATGCATGTAATAACTATATGTGTGTGATCTTGCCAAGTACAGAGAGCCTTGTAGAACAGTTACTTTTGGCAGCTTCAACCCTATAAAACACCCACAACTTCACTCACTCATCATCTCTGCCTGCCAAGCAAACTCAAAGAAGAAGAGATAAAAGAAAATCTAAACATCAAGAAACTAGCTGACATGTTGCTGAGACAAGGTGTTTGTGGGTCTATAGGTGTTTTACAGAGGTTTCACCCGTGTAGATTTTTTTAACTACAGTCTACACATGCAAGCTCTTATTTTATATTTCATAGTTTTCTAATACTTATGAAAACAGTAGAATATACAGCAGAGTGTATATTCTACTGTTTGAAGAGTGTATATTATATGTGTGTGTGTGTGTGTGTGTATACTTGAAATCTTATTTTGATCAGAGGGTGGATTGCAGGATTGCAGTGGTATGATCTACAGTTTCACTGCCCAATAAATAATAAATGCCTCTGAAAAAAGAAAAAAATAATAATCAGCAGTGTATATCTGATGTTGCCAACTAACATGTTAGTCAAACATTAGTCAAAAAAAAAACGTTTTACAAATTTTAAAAAACACTCACAGAATTGTTGTTCCATGACATTCCAATTAGTCATTTTTCTAATCGAATTAGGATACTCATTTATACTTCAATTACCCTTTTTATCTCTTTCTCTCTCTCTTTCTCTTTCTCTCATCAGGCTGGCTGTTAGGCCGTATGTGCAGCAACAACGATGTCCTCGTTGCTATGGAAACGTGAGCGGGTGAACTTTTGTCAGGTGCCAAGAGCTTGCTCCAATAGAAAAGTGTTGGTTATGTGTGTGTGTGTGTGTGTGAGAGAGAGAGTGTGTGAATGTGTGTGTTAATGTGCGTGCACAGTTGCACATGGTGTTACCATGAGTGTGTATGGTTAGCAGGATAGAAAGAAAAGAGTGTGCTTATCTTTGAAGAAGACTGCAAATCCCCCTTCGGTCTGTCACTCTCACTCCTCCAGCAGCATGACTCCCTTTCTCTCTCAGCCACACTTTCTGTAGCTTCGATTATCTTTCATTCAGATACACCCTTGCTGCATGTTTCCTCCCTCCCTGAAGCTGACATAAAGGGACTTTACTTTGTCATCACCTCTTCTGCTCTCAACTGCTCTCCTGTCTCTTTCTCCCTGTTTCCCTCCATGAAAACAGAACCTGAAAACATGGAAACTTCCTGTTTTTGTACACCTACTCTCCTCCCTCACCTTGTTCCATGATATGCAGATTTTCTGCTCTCAAAGTACAGACTGTATTGATCTTTGCTGTCCTCCCTCTCACTCAGTCTCTGTCTCTCGCTGCTCCCTCTATCCATTATCCTCCCTTCATTCTACTCTTTCCCCCTCCTTCCTTTCTAATGACCTCTTTGCTGATTCAGAGTCAGTGAAGAGTTATGGCATATCCATATGGCTGTAACAATAATTAGAAAAAAAAATAACACTCTGATAACACACTGAAAGTTAAACAGCATAAGTACAGCAAAGCAGCTGGTGACAAAAATGTTCTTTTCAAAGCATCGCGTAGTGCAGCTTCTGCAGCATTTTGAGAAAGATTCAAGGGTGAGATGTGTGATTCAGAGGTGTGTGTGTGTGTGTGTGTGTGTGTGTGTGTGTGTG
>VUQI01002587.1:0-11904 GCA_015106735.1 Paratilapia polleni | reverse complement strand
CCTAAATTAGGTGAATGACTTGTTGTTACTGTGTGGCTCTGCCTGCCAACACAAAGGCCCTCTCTTCGACTTCAGTTAATCAGTATGCAGCTCCTCTCTGCATCACTGTCCTTGCGTTATAAAAACATACACACACTCTTACACACACATAGATGCAAATAAACGCACACTTCATCGAAATTTTGTTCCTGACTTCATCGTTGTCCTTGTGGTATAAATATCACATGTACAAAGAGGAGCAAACACAGAACCTGGACTGAGTCCAAAGTCCAAAACACACATGTGCATATATGTGGATGTTTTCATGTTCACACAAACATACTCCTACTCCTCTCACACGCACATACATCGGGACCAAAGATACCCTTGTGAGAGACCCAGATATGTGAATACACACACACACACACACACACACACACACACACGCATACACACACACATGCGTACACACACACACATGCGTACACACTCACTTCGGGGTGATAAATAAAGCAGTGGGAGCTCAGCAGTAGCCCGTTGCCATGTCAGGCTTTACTGATGTGCAGACCAATCCAGGGGAGTGGCTCAATCAGGTCTCGCAAGAATAGTCTAAAGTCAGACCTACAATGTGAACACACACACACACACACACACACACACAAAAGTTATGAGAAAGTGTTTTCACCTTTCTCTTAAAATAAGTTTTCTGTTTCTCTCGTTTATACAACTTTAAAAAAAATAATAATAAAAGAAAGTTGCTCAAATAAATAAATTATTTCAATTCACTTTTGGCTTCACTTTAAATTCCAATTGATATGACAAAACATGAATGGATGACATGAAACTCAAAGTAACTGGAAAAAAAAAACAGTAAAGTAAAGCTATTTGAGCATGTTTAGCAAAGAACATAAATAGGAGAGGCAATAATACTGGAATATGACAGGTGCTGTCTGTAACTCTGATATTTTCAGTTTCTCAATGAAGATGTAGGCAAAGGTAAAAAGTAGAAAACACCATTTTCAATTTTAGATGTCCTCTGAGAAAACAGTCACGAATTTAGCTCGCTCAGGTTTTTGTTGTCGTACTTAAAAATCCCACTCACACACTGTGACAGACACCGCCGAGATCCCACATCAGTTCTTCAGTAAAACCTGAAAAACAGCTTTATCTATTTACCTATAGAGAGTCCCATTTCATGTGTGGCTCACATGCAGTCCTTGTATAGTTTGCACTTATTACCTCATATATTCTAATAGGCTTATAACATAAGGCATGCAGTCCTGAACAACAATATTATGACCACAAAACATTTTAAACAAGGCACTGAGACATCTGACAAGGATATCAAAATATAAATCCCAGAACAGGTAACATCCATGCTGGCAAAAAAGTTAAACTAGTTTGTTCTCAGAAATGTAAAACAGCTGTCTTAGTTTAAAATGTTGCTAACAATATGACATGATGACCATAAAGCTTGCTGAACTGAAGCATTAGCCCCGTCATGCTGCCTTCTCTGTCTTTAATGTAATATGCAAAACATTTGCAAGTCATTCTCAAGCCTTTATATCCCACTGGGACCCGCTGAGGCCTACTAAGGCATTGTTTATAGTAGTTCCCTCTGACATGCATAGATAACCAACAGCTCTTGGCCTCAAACTCAGTGTCAGTCCACTCCAACCTCTTAAAGACCCTGGCTCTGTTTACTCATGCATGCTTGAGCATTTATTCATCCAGTTAAGAGTCCAAAATGCAGAAAAAAAGGATATATGCTCTTCCTTCTGCTTCCCTCTACTCTAACCAATTGAGCAACATGTAAACCGTCTGGATGATTTCACTGTTGTGTTACAACACAGGCTTAGTCATGATGGTAAAGTAAAGATAAGAGCTTCTATAAGATATGAAGGGCAGTTTACGAAGCTAAACAGGCATTTTATCTCTTTGGCACAAAACACGGTTTAGGTATCCATGAAGCTAATCGATAGTTTTCTGCTCTGCGTTTTGACTCACCAAAGATAAGTGCAACATAAAAGCACTATCAAAAGCTCTTCACCATTTCATGTAAACTCGTGCACTGCTGAGACTACTACACTTCCATCTCATGCATTAAATTATATGTGTCAAAGGGTTAACTGCACAAAGTGAGCTGCTCTAGGATTAAATTAAAGGTGGAATACATTTCTTTAAGGAAAAGCACTAATGTGATTAGTGTAATCACATTTAAATGGAGGTAGATAGGTATCAGATGGTCGGCACTTCATATTGTAAATGGGTGATATATAGTAAAATGATAATACAATAGCTTTAAGCTATACACGCTGTAAGAGAAAATGGGATTCATACAGATAAGCCACAACATTAAAACCAACTGGCTAATATTGTGTAGGTACTGCCAAAGCAGCTCTGAACCATCGGAGCTCAGACAGAGGGACCTATGTGAGGGTGTTCTGTGGTATTAGGGTGCCTTTGAGTCTTTGTTGTGTTCCTCAAGTTGTTCCTGAGCAATTTTTGCAGTGTGATGAGGAGCATTGCCCCATTCGGAGAGTATGCCTGTCCATTGCCCTTGCCTCCAGGTTCTGCTTGGTCTGCAGGACTAGTGGGTAGTAAAGTAACATCACATGATTGCCAAGACCGAAGGTTTCCCAGCACAATGTGTTATTCTCTTAAACACATTGGTTTCATTATTGTGGCTGATCAGTTTATTCTGTTTACGGAGTAAATAGAATATAATGTTACATTTCACACTGCATGTTTTCCCCAGGTCATCACCTGTAAAACAATGATCTGACACAGAAAAACAATAGGGGAAAAACTTGATGGGGTCAAAGTATTCGCACATGATTTTAGAGGCAAATAGCATGAGGCCATCAAAGGAAGAGGGCGAAAAAAACTAGACAGGGTGAAGGAGAGAAAGAGGGTAGCCACCTCTCTCCTTTTTCTTTCTGTCTTTTAGAAGCACACACAAATGCATGCCATGTCTTTCCTTCTCTCTGTCTCTTACATCAACCTGCCTGTCAACCCTGCCGACCCGAACAATCCATCAATTGCTGCTATTCCTGCTCCAAGAGATGGAGGAAGGGATAAGGATGTGAGAGAGGAAGACTCTGGTCAAAAAGAGGAACTCCACCTTCTATACTACTTCTGAGGTGAAAGAAAACAATGGACTGGCTGAAGGAAAGAAGGGGCCTCAAGCCACTGAGGAACTGACAAGTTTCTGTATGTGCATCCCTGCTTTTCATCATTTTTGGTATTACCACTCATCCTCTTCCCTTTTGCCCAACTATTAATCTCCCTCCATTTCTTTTCGCTCTCAGAGAACTGATGCAAGCAAAAATGCTAAATGCTCCAATTAAATGAAGCAGCAATCTCTCTGCAAATCCTAAGTGATGTCTTTTTTTTCCAAACAAAATAATTTGGTGTAATGACCAGTGAAAATTGTGATAAATTACCATAGCTTTTGCCTTCAGTGCAAGTTCAAGTTGCATTGATAAAATATACAGCCTTACATTTTACAGTTCAACCTCCTAATTTGCCTGTCCATCATCTGCTCAACCGTTCTCTTCACCATTCAGTCATTCTTGAAGCCAAGAAGCCCGGAAAATTACTCAGAGTAGTTAAACATGCTCATACATTGGACATTTGAAAAATACTGCATACCCTTTACCGTACCTCTCTCCTCCTACTCCCCTTTCATTCTTTAGTATGGTGTCCATGATTTCACTTGTCTGCAGTGTCTACATTGTTTATCTCCCATCCTCTCTTCTCTTCTCCTTCCATCTCATCATTCTTTCCTCTTCTCCCCCGGTTTCTTATCACACCCTGCCCTCTCGTCTCCAGGCAAGATGGGAGGAAAGGAGGGGAAAACAGACCAGGGTGGAAGAAGAGATAGTGAGAAGAAGAGTGACAGCAGCTTACAGGGAATTGGAAGGGGGCTTTTTTCCTGTCTGTTTTTTTTTTTATCTCACTATCCAACTCTCTCTCTCTCTCTCTCTCTCTCGCACACACACACACACACACACACACACATACTCACTGCAGGGGTCTATGTTCTTCTCTGTCTAGTTGTGTATCCTTAAGGGTCCTCAGCTTCACTAATACACATCTGAATCTGGTCTCACTACCTGACAATGGTAGACACACATGCACACACACATGAATGGATACCTTGCATGCACACCTGTCTACACACAACTGCTCTCATAAACCTGCAGGGAAACACGGGAATACACACTGACAGAAAATATCTGCAAAAGTACACTATACCTTTGTAAGCAATGCAACATGCAGCACATGCAGGCATTTGCAAAGCCAGCCCCCTCCATGCAAACATACTGCCTTTGTCCTACCTGTGACGGTGAATCAGCATTCTGCCTGAATTATAGGGCTGCATTATGGATTCTCTCCACAACCCTCAGACTCTCTAGACATTGCTCAAAGAAACAAACAAAGACACACACACACACACACACACACACACACACAGCAGCAGCAGCAGCAGAGCAGCAGCAAGTAAGTACACCAACAGACATCTGTGAAACCTTTAAATAACAAAAACAAGTGCTTACCTTCAAGTTTCTCATGTTGGTGAGACTGTATTTACACCACCACAGAAATTGTACAATCGCTTAGCAGTGACAAGAAGAAACACATGCTCTCCTACGTTCACACTTGGAGGCTGCTCCAAAAATTCCAAAGATGATAATAACATTTGCCTTAGCAAAATTAGCACATCTTCAGTGTCTTTTTTTCTCTATGTTCCCTTGATCCATGGTATCATGGATGACTGTCAGTCATAGACTTAACCATAATCTGTGGGGATTATGGATAAGAAACTAAGCATGGAAGAAGTAATTCATGCACATTTAAAACTATGGCCAGGTGCTTGGTATATGTTGAAAAATATGAGGGGTAAACAAGAACAGAGAATATTCCAACCAATAAATATATTTTACTCATCTCCTTTTGCTGTTGTCTGCTTGTGAACCAAGAACACAACTAAGTCCATTTTAACAAAGATGGAACGAAGATGGACTGTCACATTTTAGGTTACATTAATATATTATAATCTAACAACACTCTATTGACATGCCATCCACATTACTGCTTTCTCAGGCTCTACTCATTAAAAATACATTTAAGAATAATTTTTCCTTTCACAAGTTTAGCTGTTTGGAAAGGAAAAAAATATATATAGACGAGGGTGAATCTCAATACCAAGATAGTTATGACCTATAGAAATGTGTAGGAGTGTGAGAGCATGCGTGTGTGGATGTGTGCTGATCCTCTAAAAGCCGTCAGGCCTTAATTAAGCTAACTCCTCTATTGTTGAGCTGACGCTAACAATGCAAGTGATCCCTGCACATTAGGCAAAACTCTCCACAAATCCTCCACTCTCTGCTGTAGTAGTCTTTACAGAGCACTTTAACAAGCACAACAGATCCACATCATTACACACACTCACACACACATAATATATGAGCATCATTATGCTCACTAACCAAGCAGAAATGTTTGACTAACATTAGATCAGTGGGGAACACACCAGTTTTCTTCCTTTGTAAGCCAAAGGCAACCCATACACACACACACACACACACACACACACACACGTATATAGGTGTATGTACAACCTGTATCTGCACTGATGCTTGAATGAAATGCACAGTTTTTGTGGCAATCAAATGCGAAAAAAAACCCCAAAACTTTACCTGCAGATCCTCAAAGACAGTCTGAAACACAGTAACTTAACTACAAATAAGCATGAATGAACAACATGCTGTGCCACATGGGAAAACAGATATTCCAATGAAAAATCAAAACATACATAATATTTATTCCTTCTATGGCAGCCTGTTAAGTGTACCTCTGCCCTTTCTGTCTTTTGCCATATGTCCTATATCACTCTTTTCCCCCTCTTGCTGCTCAGTTTCCTCCTCCTGCACCACTTGCCCTTTCTCTGTGCGATTACCATAGACCCAGACTAATGGAAGTCAGCAAGCCAACTGAACAGCCAAAGCCAACAACATACACATAAACACACACACACAAATAAGTTATATATTTTATTCATATGCATACTAATGTATAAAAGCAATACTTATGTAGAATGATTAAATTTGACATTATACCTCACTTGACCTCATAAATTAAGCTTTGCATGATGGTGACCCTACTAAAACACATAAATCATTTATGTCACATGCAAATCTAATTTGCTTTAGTCTGTGGTACATATTTAAAGGATTAGTGTGGGTTGTTCCATCCATAGTCACACAACCTGAACAGCCAGCGAGCGCACCACAAACTGCACCAACAAAGAGCAGATGAAGAAAGACCGAGCCCTCTCCCTTCATTTCTACTTCCCCTCTTTTTCTCGATTTCTCGTCTCTTCTTCAGTCATCACCTCTGCTCCCCTCTTACTTATTTTCCTCTTCATTCACAATTCCAATGTCACTCAAATAAGCACAGTGTGCCGGCATAGAGGTCGGCATTACACCATTCAAGGCTGGGTGTATTGGAATAAATTAAACACATGCTTTGATGCTTTTATTTTTAAATCAGCAGCTACATCTTGCTTTCACAAAATCTCTGAATACCAAACATCCCTAAATCTGCATCAGCAATCAGCCCCCTGAAGGCTGCTTTTACATTATGCACTTAAACAACCAGGCGCATCAGCTAAACAAGCAACCAGCAGGTGGCCTTGGCCAACTAAACAATTCATGATCTGAGTGGAGCAGCTGAATGTCAAACCACTACACAAAGGCAGAAAAGACAAACTAGTCTCCCTTAGACTGAACTTAATTTCTCTAAAACATGAACGAAATCTGCTTTAAGTCCAGCTAAAAGGATGAAATCATATGTAGCTTTTTTGTTGACTGCGACACAATAAAATGCCTTTAAAACACACAGCAGATCAGCAGAGACGCATGTATTCAACGTACAAAAACAAACTACTCAGATATCAGGCTTTCATTTCAAGCATTCTTGCCCATTTTGTCGGGTCACTTGTAGATCTCTAAAATACAACGCACCTGGCTAGTACACACAGACAGAAGGACACACATATACCCGCATCCCTGGAGGTTGCCAGCAAAAGCATTTGTACCACGTCAGCTAAAGAAAAGCATAGACTACACAACTTAATTCATTTAGTTTCAGTGAAATATTGCCCAGCTGAGACATACAGACTACCAGCAAGGTCAGCAGGTCATCAGTTGGCTGTGTGTGTAGGTATGCACTAAATAACAGATACATGGATGGGCAGATGCACCAAGGGGTAGAAAGGTAGAATATTAGATGGAAAAACAAACAGGTTGAAAGTGAGGCAGAGGAAAATGAAAACCACGTGAAATCAGGACTCATGGGAGGAAACAGATGTGTGACTTTGTGCAAATGTCATCTCATTAGAAGGAGGAGGGAAAGAAGGAGCAGAGTAACGAGAAGGCAACTGCAGTAGTCCACAGTAAATTCACTACAGTCCACAGTAAAGCACAAAGTAGGCCCCACACTGCGGAACAGACAGGGAGATGGACTGTTCAGAACACCAGCCAGGGACACTATGCTCCATATTTTATTTTATGAAATTATGCCTCTTGTCCTCCCCTCCCCTTCTCTGAAAAAAAGAGATAACGACACAGATTTGTTAATCTTTCTTACATACAATAGCTAACACTGTGGCACACTGCTGAGCAGCAAAAATGACTGCAACTTTTCCCAAACTTGCAGTATTTTCAGAGAGGAGAGTGGGCCACGGTCTCAGGGGACCCGAAATTCACTAAGCAAACAATACGAGTGCAGAGCTTTACAGCATAGGCAGCAGCAGAACTTGCAGAGGGCTGAGATTCACCTTCTCTGCCTCACTCACACTGTAGCATTTTCTGCACCCCTTTCTTCTCACTCTCTCCTCCCCCCACCTCTCACTCTCTCTCTTTCAACATACTGGGTCAGTTGAGCTCCTGCACTGCAGCACAGATGAGTGATGTGTTAAAGGGTTTTTCAGGATCTCAGGAGTAAGCAAACTGTAGCAATTGGAGTGGTTCTTTTTTGCCCTTCCAGTCTTTTTTCATTTTAAATTCTCTGTTGATGTACAATATACCAATTAAAGAAAAATCTTGAACCCCTGACCTGCGCAGTGAGTCATGTTTTGGATGCACTTCTCCCCTTTGCTTTGATTTGCAGGGTCACTGCATATCAATACAAAGTTGTTCTGATCACCTTTATACTACGATGAAGCATTTCTATGCTGATGAAAGTGTTCTCTTGCAGAATGATAATATCCCCATCCACAGGGCATGAGAGGTCACTGAATCATTTGATGAGTATGAAAAAGATGTGAATCATTTGCTGTGGCCTTCGCATTCACCAGATCTCAACCCATTTGAACCCCTATGGGAGATTTTGGACTGACATATTAGAGAGTGCTCTCTGCCACAATCATCAAAACAGCAAATGAGGGAAAATATTTTGGAAGAATGATGTTCTACTCCTCCAGCAGAGTTTCAGAGACTGTAGTGGCTAACATCTTTCTAAGACATATTCTGTTTTTTTAATCCTTTAATTGAACCAGTAAAAAATTAAGTGTATCTATAGTATGTAAAAGAGATGCTTTCCATCCATAGATGTAGTGCTATGGCCAGGCCCACAGCAGTGATTTAAACGCAGCACTTCATGACACCACAAAGACAACCAGAAGTTAGTTGAGTCATCAGCATAATCACAGAAAACTCAGACAAGCTCTGAGAAAAAATATAAACAGGCTAGAGAGAGCATTACCCATGTCTCCCACCACACACCAACACACACCTGCATAAAAAGTGGAACGTGCCTTTTTGTATGCAGCACCTGCAATATACTGCAACTTCAGCACCATGGTCAGAGACAGATTGGCTTTTTCAGCAAACTGGAGATAATTCTCTGTTTCCCAAATGGAGAAAGCATATCACACATGACACACACACACACACACACACACACACAGAGCGAGAGAGAGAGAGAGAAGAAAAGGAAACTATAACATCATACCTAACATGGGATCCACACCATCACTTTTCGGTTACTGATTCCACTCAACACAAAATGTTTCCACTCATATTTACAGCAAATGGCTGAAGTAAATTCTGAAGTGTTTTGAGGACCTACAAAAGCTTTCCTAATAGGCTTATGATATCTCTTAAATGAGTTAATATGAAACAGCAATGTCATGGTTAAGGTTTAAATCACTCAATTAATATTGCCTTATCTGTCACTACATGTGTGTTCATTACTTTGCAGTGTTATATTACATTATGCTTTGTAACTCTTTAGAATAAATGCATGAGGGAAAAGTGATCAGCGTAACTGTGCCAGTAAACTACCCATCAGTTGACATGAGCTCAACACAAAATACATGGCATCTGAACAAGCTATGGTCTGAGGTATGCAATACACAGGTAATTGGATTGAAGTGCTTTTTTCAAGGCATATATTGTATATACTTGTGTTTTTAAGCACAGCCTAACAAATTTAAGGTGGAGACAAAAAAAACAAAAAAACTCTGGCAATATTAACAAAAACATTCTCCTTCAACATGATTTGAAATTAGCTTAAATGATTAGAAGTAAGCCTTAAGAAGTTCAAGTGACCCCTAAAGGACCTAAAGGAGGCAAATTCCAGTGCCAGAATAAAGAATCACAATAAAACATTTGGCCAGAAAGAAAGACATCAGTACAGAAAAGAATCCATAAAACAGAGACACGATGAAAACAAAGAACAAAAAGACACACTGAATATACCATGTTGAAATCTTGCCAATGTAGAAACCTCGAGAGAAGTTAAAGGAATATGTTAACTCAACTGTTAAACTTAAATCTCAGTATCTATAGATAAAAGGTGTTTTTCACACACACACACAAAAAGAAGCATGTATTGATCCTATTGTCCAATTGGTCGTCTTTATCTAACATTCCACGTATTCCAAGTATGAAATCACTTGGAGATATTAGTGTAGGATAACAAGAGGATTTATTGGGATAAAACCACTCAGCATGAGATGATGGGACAAAGCCCAGCTCTCATTTGTGAAATACTATGGTGGGTGGGTTAGAATAAAAGGTTGCCAAGATGTGGGAATAAAGCAAAATTATTAGTGATCCCAAAACTTTTTTTATTTAATCATTTGGGAAAGAAGTGATGGCGTGGGTGGGGGTCAACAAAGTAATGCATTATGTTTTTAATCAAAGTGAGTGCACACTGAAAATGCTGACCATATATTCTGACCTTAGGGTCAGATAAAGGAAGCTTTTATGTGTGTTGCTATGCATGCGTGTGTATGTGTTTGTGCATAAATGTGTCTGCATATGTGTGTAAGTGATTAAAATTGAAAACAGGAGCAGACAAATTATGTCACACAGCAGAACATGGGGGTACAGCATTGAAAAACGTTCTGAAAGTAGAAAAAAGAGCCTTGACTTAATGTAACCATGCTTCTATAGGCTTTATATGAAGGTGACCTCTACTCATTTGTGCAACAATAATTCAAAAATAAAGAAACAATGAATACAACACAAAGCAAAATGTTACATACTATGCAAGTTTATAGACTGGATCACGGATATTGGAGATGACTGTTTTCGACTAGCTAAGGGCATTCCCATTTAACAGGAAAATGTTACGTGTGCTACATTTCTTCCACTTAGTGTAAGTTGACATGTATGAGTGATGAAAAAAACAAAAAAAACAATTGCAACTGAGTCTCACCATTCCTAGTAAACCTGTTGAAATCAAAGTGCGTATGATGCCCATTTTGAAACACAACATGAACACACCTTCCTTCCATAGATTCTCATAAATTTATAGACATCAAAATCGCATAACATTTTTTTTTATAATTATAATTTCACATTTGAAAAGTGGAAAAGAAAGGGTCCTATGACAATGCGTTCTTTTATAGCATATTTACCCATACGTGACACTCTCAACCGTATCTTTCTTAGATACTTATTACAAAACACTAAATTAATGAAATGATGAGATGATGAGTCCTGTGGAAGGAAAATAGTTAGGATTAATTTACCTATATGTGTGTGTGTGTGTGTGTGTGTGTGTGTACATGTGTGTGTGCGTGTCTGTGTGTGAAAAACAAAAGAGAAACAAATGTGAAGCAAATTAAACTGCTATGAAACTGAAATTAATAAAATTCATGTCACTTCATTTTATTCATATTTATATAGATACTTTGAAAATAATCCATGTGACCATTCATCTGAATATGAGACTTTATGACCTTTTAGGATGAACATTTTGTGCATTACCTTGTAACTGCATCAAATCTAATAAATGCCCAAATGAATCTGAACACCTTTTTATCGCCCTCCAGTGGAGCGAATCCACACTGCTACTGTGGAGGGAGTCAGAAATTAGATGTGCAAATTCAAAGAGCATCTTCCAATCACGTTTTCATTCACCCTCTCAATTACTGTTTATTAGCCTACATCAGCAATACCCGTTTAGATAATGACAATCGCAGCATGCCTCACTGATTTGGTATCAACTCTCATATCCACTTCAGACCCTGCAGCATCCACGTGACGTGTTCTGGTATTGCACTTTCTTTTAGCTTCAGGTACTATCCAACTGAGACCAGCAATGTAGAGGCGAATAAAAACTGTACACTTAGATATCCAGCAGGTGAAGACCATAGGGCATACTACCAATAGACATAAAAACTTAGAAAAACAAAAAACAAAAAAGCAAAAACAAAACAAAAAAACCCCCCCAAAAAACTGGTTCTCTTACCAATTCTTAACCTAGAACTTATATAAATTTGAAAATATAACTAAGCTGAACTTAGTTTAAATGTTTTTGCCCTCTACATTCCTGTCTAGCACTCTATTATTCCATCTCCAGCAGCATTTTCTCATGGTGACTGATCACAGCGTCAACATGCTT